>MJUU01067827.1:58724-99122 GCA_002080025.1 Modiolus philippinarum | reverse complement strand
TAATGTAGCTGTTAATAATATCAAAGATGTTTGTGATAAAATAATGCCAAATATAAAAAAAAAATATATTCTCAAGTGTAGTACATCCCTTATTACAGTTTTGGGAGGTATGTGAAAAGCAACTAATAGAAATGAAATCTGGAGGATCCGTCACCCAGTCACTGATTAGAGGTATAGCGAAGTTATTTTTGTATATGGATCTGGAGATCCTATGATGTCTCCTACCTATTTAAAATTTAAAGGCATCGATTCCTTACCAATAGAAAATGTAAGAGGCAGTCGTTTTAATACTTTTTTCACAATTATGTTGGATGTTTTTTTCATTGTGATAACATTTTGTCTTTCTTTGACGAGTCGAAAACAAATTAGAATTTTACACAGAACTTTATAAAAACAAGGTCTTCAAAATAAACATATATTGTAAGCACTACAAGCATTTGGAATCATATTAAAGAAAATAACCGAACCTCACTGGAAATCAGCTTCAGATGACAGTCAATCACCTATAATTATGGGAACAGTATATAATCTCCTTATTTCTTTCTTAAATGAAATATTTAATAACCCTTCACTACTTTTTCGCAACGAGATTCACTTTTTTCAAGGACCTATGAAAGAACAGGATATTATCATCAAATGTTTATTTTCTTCCGATATCATTAATGAAAATACACAAAAATATTTACTGTTATTTTCTAATGCTATTAAGGACAAAGCAAAGCATTTATTTTAAGATTTTTTACCTGGCTTAAATTATTTTGTAGTATCAGATGAAATAATGGATCATAGCAAGTCTTGCTGTCCAAATAATATTAAAATAGAACGATTGATGACAAGACTTGATAATTCATTGCACAGCACCTAATATCACAATTAAGCTCACAAATAAGTCAAAGGTAATGTTTACTGGAAATAAAATCGTTGATTGGTTTAACAGCAAGACAGATCACGAAAAGGAGTACATTGAAACGTAAAAAACAAATCAAAATTGATATGTTTTTTTCAGAAAAAAGCAATTGCATGAACAAAAAATAGAAATTATAAAAGAAAAAATTGCAGGTAAGGAGAAACAGGTAAACAGGGGGAAGAAAAATATAGAGTTAAAAAGGTACTAGAAAAAGAAGGATAATGGAATTCTGAAATAAATTTTTTGAAGAAATAGAAAAAAACGAAGTCCAAAACAGCTAAAATAAAAAGCATTGAAGGAACAATTCAATATGTACAAAGATAAGGACGTATTTGACTTAAAAGCCGATATGAAACAGTTGGTCAAGTTTTAGTAAAAAGGAAAAAGCATTGTCTGTATAGGAACTATAAACAATTCGCAAACTCGTAGATTTTCGTCAAAATTAATTTGACCCGTTTCAACAGCCTGAATATTTGCTGAAAAAAAAATTGCATTGCATACATGGATAGAGATTAGTGAGGATACTGTGCTACAAGGGAGGATAATGTGTTATGATGATGGAATGTTGCAGGTTATTGGCACTGAAAGTTCATATCCTGAATTCATTTTATTCAATTTATTTGGGAGCAAACAACCTTCCCTACAATCACTTTTGAAATGCAAAACTCTTTTTATATTACTAAGAATGATCATTTTATCATCCTTTTTGAAGTTTTACTTACTGGTTCATGTCCTAGTAATATAAGTTGATGAATTCTATAATGTATACTATTCTATACCAATTTGCATATAAACCTTGGAGATTTTGTGCTTTAAAATTTATAATTATTTAAACACAATTTCAGAAAAAGGATACTAAAAGCATTCTGTGAACTCCATTGGACAATTTTATGCAAATGAATCTAACTCATCTTGGTATAAGGTTGAAAATATTAATTTATTTGGCCAAGATTCATCCAGCACCAAGCACATTTCATGACAAACCTTGCATGTCATTCCAGAAGTAATCTATTTTATTTTGTCAGTAGTGATAATACAGTGAAATCTGATTGTCTAATTTGACACCTGAGTATTCCGACACTATGTCAAATCGGAAAATTTTTAGGGTCCCAAGGATAACTTCAAATTAATTTTAAACTTAAATATTCTGACATTCGGTATAATCACACACATTTTGATCGTCCTATACAGTGTCACATTGGACAGTTTCCACGGTGTGATCATCTGCAAGTTTTTATGAGAAATGTTATTCTAAATAAAGAGAAAAATAACTTGAAGATGTATTAACTGAAAACCAAAATATCACTGCTGAGAAAAAATGAAAAAGGTCTTCCCATTTATTGCATAAATATTTCTTTATGAGTCTCCTTTGGAAATGCAAGAATGGTAAACTTGTTAGCAGACGCACTGGGTGTCGTGTAGAAGGCTAAATTTCCTGCCCCTACCCATTTCTCCCCTTTTCCAGTGGCAATCAAAAGTCGTTGCCCCGGTTGTCCCTTCCACCTTTATTTCTTTCTTCTTTTACTTACAATTTGTTTTGAATTGATTAACTTGTTCTCGTCCTGATATAGCTGAAATATTGCTCATTGGACGTTAAACTCTAACTAATCAATCAATCAATCAAAAAAAAGCAGTGATTGGTAACGTTTTGTTTTTCATACAATGTGTATGGAAAGAAATGTTAAAACTAGATAATATCAGTAAGGATTAGTTTCTTTGTTCTCTTGAATGACAGATTAGATTGATGAGACGATCTAGATTCCATAACTTTATTTGTCAGTTGGTAATGGGTCTGGAGCTGTCATGTCCGTTAACTGCTAGTAGTCCTTTGTGATTTCATGTTTATGTCCGTATATTTATTTCTTTCAGTTTCATTTTTCACAATTGACTCAAACTGAATTGTACTGTTGTCACAATTGTTTTTTTATTTATCACATTGGCTATAGGGGGAATGTTTGGGCACAATAAGACTAGTTTACCCCGCCGCAGCAGGTTTGTCCCTGTCCTAAGTCGGGAAATTTATTAAGCCTTTGTGTGTCTTGTTTGTTTTCTACTTAGTTTACTTTATATCTATAGGAGTCAAGTATGGTGTTGATTTCGCTGAACTTGATTACTCTTTAATTTGAATTAAATACGAAAATATATATGCACATTTGTTTTAGTTTTGTATGTACAAGAAAACAAATTTCAGGATGACCTTATCGTATGTTCTAATAACTTGTTGAAAAAGGAATAAAATCATTTGCATTGGTGATGATGGAGTAAAACAAATAGTATTTGATCATCGCAGGTTAACAGATGAAATTAAAATTTTGGAAAATAAGAAGGAAAACGACATGTGCCGAAGTTGGGACCTGGACTAACTACTGGTATTATTCATTGAAATTCTACAACTTTATATTTATGGCAAAAATTGTCATTTCTAAGTTATAAATGTACGATCAGTATTTTTTTCTTCAAAACTTTATTTGTCCTTCATGAAACCTCCTTGACATATGTGCACAAAGAATAAATTCTAGATGATTCTTAATTTTTAGTTCTTCCAGTATTATTAAAAAAAGTCCAGCTACATATTAATAGTAATAATTTTTCTCAAGGAATTCTCTTTCAGTTTAAAGCTGTAAAATTAGAAGATTTTTTTTTGTCCCATATGATTTTGGTCTGTTCTGTAGGATTTATATTCTCGTACGGAATAATTTCCTATGGGACATATTTTCTTGCAGGATCTTAAAATTTTACTGGAATACTTTAAATCCTGCTGAAAGTAAAATCATGAGGGAGAGCTGAGAGAAAATATTATTTAATTGGTCACTTAAGTCAACACTGTAATGAGACATGTTTTCCGATTAATCATATACCGTTTTAAATTTATTTGTTAAACCTTATTGTAATTATTCACAAAATTTTAATTTTTTCCATCATAAAATATATTTGAATTTAATCATCAGTTATAATATGCCATTTTTTTTTCCACTTCGTAAATAAAGTATTGCTCCTTATCCACCAATGTTTTTTTTCGAATACGTGCCTATTGTACGATAGCAAATCAACCTTGCATATTTCATTTACTTATGATAGATAGATATGTATATTCATACTACTGAGATTTTAATTGTGTCATTAATCTGCACAACCGAAAACCTCATATTAACAACTTGAAATATGTTATAAAAAGTATGGGTCACCGTGCTTGTTTTATTCTAAAATTGAGATCAAAGTTTGCTCATTTTTGCCTTTTAGAAAGAATGCGCGTGAAAAATTTTGAAAGTCGATTTTAAGCGTAAAGGAATTACTAAATACCGAAGTAACTGGGAATTTAAATTCTGCATATGCGCATTTCGACAACTTATGTCTCTTCAGTGCAGATAAAATCTAAACGCTTGGAAGACCATAAACTCAAATATGTTTAAAAACTGATAGAGAACAAATAACCAATATGATCTAATTGTAAATTAATCTTTTATGCAAGAGAATTTTGTTCATTTTGTAAATAGAAGATTTCTGATCTTATATATGTGTTGAAACGATAAAATGTATCAGTCACTGTGCTTTTAATGGGGCTATTTCACAAAGTGTCTAGACTGAACATTTTTACGGTGCTAAGGGACCGACCATTTTACTTGAAAATACTATGGTTTTTTAAATATTGTAGATACACGTGAAAAAAAATCTGTCCTGAAAAAGAAACCATAACCCCCCCCCCCCTCTTTTTCAGGTTAAATGGTCGGTCACTAATTTGCGGCAAAGTAGATGAATGCCAAATTATTGTTTTGCATGAAAAATCAATTCTACGCTATATTCGACTCTTTTTTTTCATGTGTGCGATTGAATTCTGCAGCGCAACAATATTTGTCTACCTTAACATTCTCAGAAAATGAACTTTATTATCTACCAACTTCCAAATTTTGGCATAAAATATTAGAAATCGACATCCATTTTGGAATGTTAACTGGTAACGAAGGTTCGTTGTACACCGTCTGTTTGCTATAAAATCTGATTCTGTGTGACATATCATAATTTCAAAATTTTCTGTGGTTTAATTAAAAATTTTCAATTGATAATAGGTTTAAAAATTTGTCTTTTTTATACTTGAGCAGTAACATATTTTTTCTTTATTTTTGGTCAATTGAACCATCACAATGGATTTTACCACCCAAATGTCCAAATGTTACACAAAGACTTGATGTAAATGTAAGCCCTTAAGAGAAATTAGACCACCGAAAAATGCCGTAGTTGCACATCGACTTAATGTAGGCTATGTAGGGATAATGGATCTTAAAACAATTCTATATAGTACAGACTTGTTGACATACATATGAACGGAGTCGCAACTAGAAATTCACAGGTTCCAAACACTTGATGAAAATGAAGGCTCTGTAGCAATAATAGATCTTCAAAAAATTACTCAGGTTACACAAAGATTGATGAAGGTGAAGGATCTATAGCAATAAAAGATCTAAGAAAGTCCACAGATCACATATAGTTGTTGTCCCTTTAGTAATAATACATCTTAAAATAGTTCCAGAGATACACACACAGGCTTTAATATAATGTAGGCTCTGTAGTTGTAAATATTGGAGTTTATTACACACTTCTCGTTTATTACACACTTCTCGCATCTGAAACACAGAGATAAATGGATGCAGCGTTTTTCGAATCTAGCAAGTGAAATCCTCTTAAGCCGTTGCTAGTAGCCGTCTTGAACTTAATCTTAAGTAGGAGTACTTCCTTTTTTGAATGTCTCGTGGTGACTTCAAGATGAAGAACAACATCAAAGGCGTTTTTCCATTTGCTTTATAACTTTACCATATATTTCTAGGGGATTTCCCATGTACATTACACTTTCATCAACGTTTATTAATGCTATGATAGTGATAATAAATCTAAAAAAAATAATAAAGTTACATACATACTATATATATTCATGGTGTACATGTGCGTGAGAAAATGTATTACATGAATTCACTTACATACTTTCAAATTTTGGCATTTTTTTTCCAGTACCAAATTGTAATTCCGACTACCTGTTTATTGTACTCACGTCTCGTGAATTTAATATTCCAAGTTTTCTAGCTTTTGTGCCCTGTTGTATTCAAGTGTTTTGATTGTCTTCTGTTAGTCTTTTTTTCGTTCAACGGATGACAGCGAATGTAAGAGCACTTTGTCAGTTAATTTTATGTTTGTTGAAAACCCCGCATTTATGGAAAATGATGAGCATGGATGTAACGTTGTTCGACAATTAGCAATGAATTCCGCTCAAACGGGTGCTAAGTATGTATATGATTGGCATAAGAATGAAAAGTAAAATAGCACATTACAGGTATAAGTAAGAAACAGGGTTCAAATCGTACAAAATACATATCCCTTTATTTGTTCATTAGCAATTATCATGCTTAGTGTGAACAAATGCCATATTGAGAGCAAATCATGTTAACCACTCTATAATACCTGATGACACTACCTGTTATTGTGGATAGTAAAGGTACAATTTTGGAGGTACGGTCAATGCTTTGTCCAAAGATTATCACTTCATGTGTGTGGTGGCAGGCCACAATATTCAGATTTCAGTATTTAATTTGTTCTGTTCTTAGTATTTGATTGTAATGAGATTTGCGGTTTTATTCTTGAGATTTGCTGCTTAGTTATTTAAATCAGTAAATATTGTCAATACAAGATTATTGTATTTTGCAAACCTTTTAATGTATCCTCTATTACACCAAGAAAGCATTATATGCCCTCTCAAGTTTTGAAACAAACTGACCAAATGCTTTTTGAACTGAAATCTTTATTTTATCGACATTAATTTGGGATGAGACTATTATGGAAAATTTCTGGTTTGTGAAGTTTTAACAATTTATCTTTCGAGCATACAAACTCAGTAATTTTCTACACAAATTATAATGTACCTCGAAATGTAAATGGTGAACAAAAGGATATGGAGTAAATGCACACAAGACAAAGTCTCTACAAATACATGGTAAAACAAGCAAAGGAACAACGCTTTTATTGTTGTTCTTCATCTTGAAGTCACCATGAGGCCTTCAACAATGAGCTTTGCTCATACCTCATAGTAAGTTCAAGACAGCCCCTAGCACCGGTTTAAGCGGAATTCTTTGCTAATTGTCGAGCAAAGCTACATCCATGTCTTCCTTGGTCATGGGTGCGGGATTGTCAACAAACATCAATTAGACTGGCAAAGTGCTCTTACAATCACTGTCATCCTTTGCCCGACAAAAGCACTAGTGTCTTAAGCTAGTGGGCGACTACAACATATAGACAAACACAGGGCACTCATCAAGTCGAATGTAAGAAAACTTGGCGTTATAAAATAGTTAGATGTGGGCACTCAAAACAGGTGGTCTGGATTAAATTTCGAAATTACAAAAATAAATGCCAAAATTTGAAAGTATGAGTAGTATATCCATATGAGAAATTCTCTAACGCACAAGTACACCATAATTAAAAAACTTAATACAGTCCCACAGTGTTATTAACAAGTCTTAGATACATTGTATTTATAACGTAAACGATTTCCGAAAATTCCTTTTCGTAATTATAAATGTTTTTCATTCACCATTCTTCTAATTCCATTCAGATTTTTAAAATAATGTGAAGCAATACCCTCAACAAGGCGGTATATTTAAGATTACTGTCCGAACAGTACATAACGCACACTTTCTCTCGACAGGGATATATAATATATGGTAATGATATTTCTTCACTACTGTACAATTAAAATTCAATATGTGATATCAATTTAGTCCAACCATGTCTAAATATGTGTCATTATAATACATATGGTTCGAAAGATCTATTTACATTATATACAGCCAGACGGCAATTTTATGGTGAAAAAATTTATGAATATGGGATGTATTTGCAATTATTGGCATTATATGATATATTGAATTGTTGGTTATCTAAATCGTCGATTATATAGATAAAATGAACCCTTTCATTTAAAAAAAATCAAATTAAGTCCTCAATTAGTGAGGGGTTTTTAATTAATATACTGAATCAAATACAGTACGTTTAGTCCCATCTGACCATGCTGACCTATCAAAAATCAAGCTTACCACTTGTTTCAGTAGAAAAGTGCTACACCTTTTTCTATCGATTTTAGTTGTTCACCTTTGTCATTAACAATTAGGTGACATAAAGTAAAAGTAAAATTTGAAAGCAACTACATACACTCTATTGTCGTAATCAATTTTATTTCAAACAGGAAAATTGGTACGTTATTATTATGAAATGTTCAATAAGTGTACAATCGAGCAGATTATTTGGAACTTATAACATAAAATGGAATTCAGAAAGATACACAATAAAACATTCAGTAGTCCCGAAAGCTATAGTAGATTATGCCCTAAACATTATGACGATGATATCCATACCGCAACTACACAGTATTTGTTTTTGCTATATAGGTGTTACAAAATGTAATTCCGTGAATCAAATTACATACTTAAAGCAATATTTATTTTTAATGGTGAAAGTTATCTATTGGTACACCACATATATCATTAATATAGTAAAGATAACAGGAAACATTTACTATAGCCGAAAACTACAATCACATGCCACAATCTACTAGGGAACTGCAAAAGAAAAAAAATAAAAGGACAACGATAAGAACTTGGCACAGCTGGAATTGGTACCGGCACTAGCAACAGTAGCGGAAGTTTAAACTTTATATGAACTTTTGAAATGAATTGCGATAAGCGAGGGACTGTCATGAAAGAGGGAGCACTGTATTATCATTGTGTTAACAGTTATCACCTACAATGGCCAGGAACTACAATGTGAATGTTTTCACTAAGAAATTAAAGATACTACAATAAGTAAATACGTAAATAATCTGTTTATCAAAGCCAAACTATTTGGACTATGACAAGATGATAAAATCGGTTATCTGTTCACATGTGTACCTGTGTCGAGGGATTTAGCTCCGAACTAATTTTTGACAGGTTGAAAGGAAATTTTGGCTTGCAAAATGAAGAAGTTCTGAAATAACAGAGACGGTAAACTGATATTTATTTGTTTTTTTTTTACAAACTCAATCAGGCCTAACTGCATTCTGTTTAACCACCATGTTTATATATTGTAATGTAAATACATTTAACTGATATGAATATCTATTTGAATCCGTGACAATCAATTGATAAGTCTTCCAATGCAATATTATTAACAAATGTGGCAAAATTGGCAACTTAAGAGATATTTTATTACTGCTTATCGTCGAAAATATATAAACACTGTCTAGCGTTTTGTACGACCGCGGTCGTCGTCGATCTAGGCGTCATCGGCGTTGTAAACAATGAAAAGATATGGAGTAAATGCACATGAGACAAGGTCGCTTTAAAATACACAGAAAAAGCGAGCAATAGAACAACGCTTTTATTGTTGTTCTTCATCTTGGCGTCAATTCAAAGTCAACTTTACCTAGTAGTTCTTCATTTGAATATGAATGAAATGTGACTAGAATTCTAGATAGCATAATGTTTCTTGATAAAATGTCGTTGCTGACCTAACTGTTGCAGGGTATAAGACATTAAAAGATGCAAACCTTGGATTTTTTCAGGATATTATAAGCAGCATCCAATTCTGATGCCGTTTTTTGATGGTTTCTTAAAACAAGTGAAGAATGCGACCAGGAATAAAACAATGAAAATTTACCCATACTGTAGCAAAACTTTTTCTTCATAAACATGTAAAATAGACTATACATTAATCAGGCATTTGAGACGCACTACTTTCTATTTTTTATACAAGTCTTGAAATGTTAAAAATATTATGTAATTGTCATGAAATTGCGAACCTTTTAAAAAATTATATACAACCTGCAATAACTTCATTTGATCACTTGAATAATGATCCTTTAGTAATCTCCTGTATACGAATAAATTTGCCTATTTCACTTCTTGTATAACAGATGTTATTTTTTTCCCTCAGGAAATAAGGTATTGTTTGCTGAAGATTTATTCTAAGCAAGCTGCACAATTTCTTTATGATATAATTTTGTAATGTCATTCAATGACTATCATTTTGCAACCTTTGTTGTGGTATAACTTCAACCAAATTCTATGTTTTAGATGAGTCGGCATTTATATCATTATAAATCGGAACGAACAGTACTGATCGTGTACTAGTCATTGCATTTTGACACTGTGATTTTGCATTTGATCTTCTTACACTCGGACTAAATTTTTAATGCGTTAGATTGTAAAAATTTACCAAGTAATACTTCCACCAATCGTATTCATATTTAGTTTCATTGTACATGCGCAGTGATATATTCATTTTAAAAAGTGTTTGTTTTCATGACAAATTTTGCTGATGTGTGTACCAGTTATCACCATCTTTTTAAATATGCATAAGTTTTTTTTTTCAGACTGCTACACTTTAATCCAATGATGCACTCCGAAAATGGAGGAACTAAAGGGGAATGATGAATGAAAGGTCAACCGACGAAATTTCAAACTGAAGGTAGCATGATTTTCATCAATGCCAAATTTCTCTATTTTGTTCACGATTACAAGAAAATAGAAGACCTTGACAGCCCAAATTTATCTTCATTTGACAATATGAAGAAAAAAAACAACCTAGTAAACATTACTTCTGGCAGAGAATAGGGCTGACACCCGAACTTCTCTTTTGCGAAATCGCATGTTAAAAATCTATTCTAAGCTAATTATCATATGTGACCCCACATAGCAATGTAAAATTCAAAGGGGCTCCAAAGGGATTTTATCACAGATTTCACTGTTTTTAAAGATCAAAACAAATTTCTTCACGGACTGTATTTTTATGATATTGTTGTCACTTCTGTACATAACTGTGTAACAAAAGTCATGCGCAAACACGAGGCACGTGAAGATTGGCGATAACTGGTACATGGAGATTACTGGTACTCGACCAGTACGATTTAGTTGGAACATATCAAATCGCTAATCTTGATCTTATTTTGAAGCCCACAAATGTGATTTTGTCATGATGTTTCCCTAATAGACTGTCAAAGAACTGGCACGAACGTTAACATTTTAAGTTTTAACTGGCAAACTAGAAATGTATACATTCACTGTTTTGTTGTGTTTTCTTTATCAGGTTTTATACATCTTTTTCCATTTTGTCTTCCAAGACAGTTTTACCAAAATGTGTGAGGAAAAATCAAACGTTATGACAGTATTCAATTGTGTTTTAAGTTTTTTTATTTATGAAGTGGACATCTAAAGTACAGCATTATCATTCGAGAAACCTCAACTTGTCTCAAAACTTACAAAGAAATTTACGTGCTACATTTTTACGAGTCACAACATAATTACTTTTGAAATAAAGTTCGGTTTCTCAAACTAAAAGTCGGTCCGTTATAAAGTACCTCATTTAGAAACCGTATTTTGTTTCAAAAACTGACATTTCACAGTTCTGAATTCACAGTTTTAAATTCTTAACACGCAAAGAAAGAGTCACAAAATATTCACTTTTGAGACAAAAATGCGGTATGATAATTTATAATGCGGTCCGTTTTAATAGTATCGCATCAATGCTTTCTAACACTCATTCGTAATGACAGTAAAATTATATAAGAATAGATTTGTAAACAAAGGAAGATAACAATTCCATAAAGAACTTCACATCAAGGAGGCTTAGAAGGAATTATTTAACTTTTATTTTACTCAACTCTTACGTCAAAAAAGCTCACCTTTACAGATTTGTTTCAACTCTGTTAAGATGAGCTTGAAGTTTTAATCAACAAGTATAAGCTTTTTTTAAAAAGCTTGCCTCATTTCAGCACTTTAATAAAGATATTGTCTATATATACACTATAAACAATGGAGAACACAGACTAGTGCAGAAAAAAAAAAAACTTCGAAATTTTAAGTTTTAACTGGCAAACTAGAAATGTATACATTCACTGTTTTGTTGTGTTTTCTTCATCAGGTTTTATACATCTTTTTCCATTTTGTCTTCCAAGTTCCAAATTTTGAGACAGTTTTACCAAAATGTGTGAGGAAAAATCAAACGTTATGACAGTATTCAATTGAGTTTTAGTTTTTTTATTTATGAAGTGGACATCTAAAGTACAGCATTATCATTTGAGAAACCTCAACTTGTCTCAAAACTTACAAAGAAATTTACGTGCTACTTTTTTACAAGTCACAACATAATTACTTTTGAAATAAAGTTCGGTTTCTCAAACTAAAAGTCGGTCCGTTATAAAGTACCTCATTTAGAAACCGTATTTTGTTTCAAAAACTGACATTTCACAGTTCTGAATTCACAGTTTTAAAAATTTAACACGCGAAGAAAGAGTCACAAAATATTCACTTTTGAGACATTAATGCGGTATGATGATTTAAAATGCGGTCCGTTTTAATAGTATCGCATCAATGCTTTCTAACACTCATTCGTAATGACAGTAAAATTATCGGAGATGATAAATTCAGCGACATTTTGAACTTTTTTCATTTCAGCGACATTATCATTTCAGCGACAAAAAGGATATAAATTCAGCGACATTATATTTTATAAATTCGGCGACATTTACCTTTTAAAATATATTACCACTCTTCCTCTTTGCCCTTCCTATGCCTGCTCACCGTAAGTAGGTGGGAGTTTGAGAAGGTTATATATTTTACAGTCAAAATTAATTGTTCAAAAAATTCATTTTAAATCACTACGGGATTGTTTAATTTTTTTAATTTTGTAATTATCCGTCTCCATTTTCAATTTAATGTGATAGATATATACATGCATTTATGTGTTATTATTTTTATCTCTGAACTTTTGTTTTCGTCCACTTTCCATACAAAATATTGCTTCTGCTTCAGAATGAAATTTGTTTTGACTAAAAATGGCTTGTTTGTTTTAGACCTTTGAAATTTATTAACAATACATAAGGAATTAAAAAAGTGTTAATATTACAGTAGCTGAGCAGCAATAGAATTTGGTACGTTTCTTCTGATATTCAGTATATATCTGTAATCAATATCAAGTTGAAATGCGTTGTATCAAGACTTCATGACTATTTGTTAAGCGTAACACATTGGTATGACATAAATAATATATAAAATTTCCATTGCAAATTACAAAAGGTAATTTTTCAAATTTAAACTTTCGAATTAATAGTCAATCTTTGTATATTCCCTAAAAGATTATACGAAATATTTAACTTAAAATTATTTAGTGTGACGGATGCTGTTAACAAAGCAGGATATGCTTACCCTTCCGGACCACCTAATGTCTCTCTCGGTTTTTATGGGAGTTCACACTGTGAGTGCTTTAGTTTTTGTGTTGTCTGTTATATTTTAGTTTTGCCGTCGTTAGTTATGTTTGTGATACCGATCTGTCCTTGTCCATGTTTGAATACTTGATGATTACAAAAGCTTTTCAAAATCTAACTTGGTACTGTTTGAGGGTTAGAGAGGTAACATGTACTATGATTTCAATTGGTTTTGTCAAATGCAAATGACACTAACTAAATCAGCTACCTAACAGATCTTTCAAAAACATATATGCCTCACTTACCGTGTGACGGATGCTGTTAACAGAGCAGGACATGCTTACCCTTCCGGAGCACCTGATGTCACTCTCAGTTTCACTGGAGTTTACACTATGAGTGCCTTTGTTTTGAATGTTGTGATTTCTATTTCTGTGCTTTGTGTCTGTCTAACGTCATTGATTTGTGTCTCGCGCCATTGTTTTCTGTGTTCTCGTTTTGGCCATGTCTTTGTGGATTTCCCTCCACTGTTCCTTCGGTATTCCACTGCCGTTGTTTTTTTAAATCAATGTTATAAACATGTTATAAACATAAAAATATTATAAGTCCATAATATTTCAGAAATAATGTGAAATGTCAAAAAAAAATAACTAAAGAGCAGATAATCCTGTCTCTTTGATCTTTCAAGCCAGGATGCACTGCACCTCCTTTTTTAATATATACTACTTGTGAGTAAACTGTTAGGACTGGACTGAAGATTTAAATATTAATACATCAGGAGAACTTTCTTCAAGAACCACAATTGCAATAAGTTACCATGTCGGAATCGCGGATTGGTTTTTGGTATTTGTTGTGAACTGTGTATCGTTGGAACGTTTTTCAGCATGACGATAACAAACGCGTGTACGAGCGTCTTACTAACATAGCACCATTTACGAGTTAACCCGAAACTTAACGATCCAACAGGAAGTTTGTCCAAAGTTAAGGGCACTTCTCGGCGAGAAGCGGCAAAAGTATTTGAATAAGATTTCAAATCGTCTCTGTGATTACAGTGGATAACCAAATGTGCAAGGGGTGTGGTTATTACAACAATCAAGACATGAAATATGTGGGTGGAATTTTCTTAAAATTTACGATCCCGACCTTCACGAACATTAGTCAACATGATAAATAACATATACCGAAGTTTCTAATTGATAAATTATACAAAAATCTCAAGTGTAAAGGTATCAAATTAATGCATTATTAATTTCACATTTTATCTGGTGAATAATGTTGTAGATGTTTAGACACAAGATCCTGTATCAATTACTAAATACCGTGAACTATTTGTATAAATTTATTATAATATTTTTTAGATACGATTTACAGCACTGTATAGCATATTCAAATGCTGTCACAAAAACAAAAAAAAAAGTTTTACTTGACATTCAACACCCTGAACTGATCTAAAACGTCGTCATTAATTATCAGAATCTGTAGTGATAAACTAAATACTATCTTAGTGAATGTGTATTTTAGAGGGATGACATATACCGTAAATTTATTTTCTATAGTTTTCGACAAATCTGATAGAGAACAAATTGAACGAGGACATACCTCATGATTTTTCACAAAATTTAAAGAAATTTAGATGTTGCAAGTTTCCAAGTTAAATCGGTTTCATGACAGCGCCAAAGTTATAACTACTGGGTTGATGAATACCTGCGGGACGAAATAGTCCCCCAGCGGACGCATTGACACAGCGGTAATAAATGACAAAATACCGAAATGGTTAATTTTTATTATTAAATAACGTCCTTTATTCATAATTTAACAGGTGTATGTCAATGAACAACTCTTTGTCTTTATAGTGTTATGGACTTTTGTCATTGCAAGACAGAACCCTTGTGTTTTGCGTATAATTCTGCAGAGTATATTTGATTGGCTTTTCTTCAATTTTACACTTATTTTTCATTATAAGCGAAAATCCTAAAAGAAAATGTAACTTTATCAAATTTAACACTTGCTTCCGTATAATTCTTCAAACTCAATTTAACTGAAATCATTTGAACAGACTGTATTAGAATCAACACACATTAGCTTCAATTTTTTTGCAATCCGCGACGCTATGCCCCTAGCCAATTTCATACAGTTTATACCTAAAGTCACATCCAAATCGGGATACCTTACATTTAGAAATTGTGTTTAAAATGTGTGATGCTGGAAATCGAGGGAAATAAGACAAAACAAATTCCGACTTTGATGTACAGAATATGCCTTGATATATATACATCAACGATCTCGGTACAGACCTTAAATCATGTATTAGCATCTTAGCAAAATAAATTTGAAAAAAAATTCAAGTAATACAAATATCTTTAATCCAATAAAATTTGACAGTATTTACTACATAAGAAAATATTGAATTTGCATTAAATGTTTTGCTCCACAGATGCCGATTTCGACAACTTGTGTCAATGAGACGTTCTCTCATGAAAAGTACATCGTTATGGAAAATAATATAGTAAAGATATACATCAAGCATTTGGTTGTCCTGAAATGTAACTCTGCTAGATTTTGAATAACCCGTATTATTGCAAGAAGCGCAAACCTCGCTAAAAGTGGTCTTTTGGAATTTTTTCTAGATAAAACAATTTTAACTAGATTTGAAATTGTCACTCTCAGGAACAATTTGATAATACAATCTTATTTGCAGCCTCAAAATCAAAACTAGAAATCGATTTTCGTTGAAATTGGACAAAATTAAGTATGACGTATTTGCTAGTTATCTTAAAAATGGCGTCTATTTTGAAAATTTTAAGCATACAGCATACAACTTCAGATGGTGGTCAAGCTTTGTTCAAAGTTTGAAATTATTTCGTCCAGCCCTTTAAAAATAACTTACTGGAAAATAAGAAAAATAACTAAATTTGCGATTGCAAGCAAGTGTACATTGCTTCACAAGTGGCAATCAAAGTCAAAGGCGGAGCAATAAACTTATACCTAAGTGTCTGAGGAATTTTTCACGTGGTGCTAATGTTGTGTGTCTCTAGGTTATCTTTACTTTACAAAAATTATTGAATAAAAACCAAAAAAAAAAAATAATAATAACAGTTTCTCCTTCATAGTATAACACTCTCCGGGACAAGTTTGCAATTCCGGTGAGTGCAAAAATAGGACGCGTAATTTTTCTTCGAAATTAAAAAAAAAAATCTCTGGAGATGATAGATACGTATATTATAATTAATTTCTATGGGTTATAAATTGTCCGATGCTTAACCCCCGCGAGTTTTAAGCACAAACTTGCTGATTTCCTCGAGGAATTTCATTTTTTCCTCTGAGGAAATGATTTTCCTTATAGGAAATATACTTTTCCTCTCAGGAAAAACCAGTTTCCTCAGAGGAAAAGTATTTCCTTTAGGAAATATATGTGATTATGTTTTCCTCTGTGGAAATTTATTGTAGCTGTGATTTCCTCTGAGGAAATTCACAAGAACTAAATTTCCTCCGAGGTTTTAAAACAAAGAATTTCGTTTGAAGAAATTAAAAAAAACAAACAATTTCCTCAGAGGAATTGTATAAACTAACAATTTCCTCAAAGGAACTCTTAAAAGAAACCATTTCCTCACAGGAAAGTCAAAATTGAAGAAATTCCTCAAAGGAATATAAAATTCCAAGAATTAATGTGATGTAATCATGTAGAAACATGCTCAACATTTTGACCTCATGAAAGAAGAAAAAAATAACAATAAAGTAAAAAAAAAAAAATTACAAAAAAATTCTTTAAATCCATAAAATTCCATTTAAATAATAAAAAAAAATAATAATATATCAATGTTGATTTTAAATTGGGGAGGCATTTTTCCAGAAATTTTTCAAATGTTAATCATTACGATTTTCATATTTAGTTTTGAAAAAACATAACTGGTTTTCTAGCTCTAATTTCTATGTTGTAAATTTTTCTGCTGTGTACTGGGTTGATCTTTTGACCTGCATAAGAGAAGAGGCATTTTTGACTCAGTTAACCTCTTAAATTTGTAAATTAAAATTTTAAGTATAAGGTGCATGTCCAGATCAGAAATAACAAGTGTAATTTGAAGTAAATGTTGACACAATAAGGAGCTTGACACAGTAATTAGCTGGACATGATCTAGGGAACACAACAAATTAGTCCTTTTGATCCCTTATAGCTCTGGAATTGTGTAAGTTATGATAAATCTGTCGACATACAACAGCTTATATGGACATCAAGAGGAATCCAATCGAAATTCGATTAAAAAATAAAAAAAATTCCATATTTTAAAAAATTGCTATTTTGGCCCCTTTGACCCTTAAAGCTCGGAAACCGTGTTACGAAAAATCGGTGGGCATACTACTGAAAGCTTACAACAAAAGGAATCTAAAGAAAAAAAAATCCCATCGAAATCTAAAGAAAAATAACAATTTTACGTCATCTGCACATTTGTAATTTTGGCCTTGTTCTGCCCCTTATAGCTCTTAAAGGAATCAAGTTATCAAAAATCTAATAGCTAAGCGCTATGCTAATTTTTCATAAGGAATCCATTGAAAAAAAGCATCAAAATCGGATTAGAAATAAAAAAAAATAATAAAATTTTTGATATTCGCCCCTTTTGGCTCCCATTTACCTAATGAACGGTACATGTGACATGAAATCCGTTATCATACTATTGATTGGAAATATCGTAGAAACACACTTAAAGAAAGCCCATCATTATCTGATAAATAATAAATAAACTGTGGACACCTTAATTTGCACATTGATTTACTGCAGCAGCAATAAAAATAAAGTATAATCTTAAACTGTGTTTACAGTTTCCTTCGAAAAAAAATGATGTGATCACTCGTGCATGACTAAGGGGCCAGGGCCAACATCTAGGCGTGGAATCGGTATGTACTCCAAAAGACACAACTGCATGTCAAATATCAAGTGCCTTGGACTACTGGTATCGGCTGTACAAACTGCTTGCTAAAAACTTAATGTGATCGTTCATGCGTGACTGAGGGGCCAGGGCCACCATCCAGGCATAGAATCGGTATGTACTGCCCAAGACGCAACTGCATGTCAAATATCAAGTGCCCGGGACTACTGGTATAGACTGCACAAACTGCTTGCTAAAATATTAATGTGATCATTCATGCTTGACTAAGGGGCCAGGGCCACCATCCTGGTGTGGAATCTGCATGTACTCTCCAAGACGCAACTGCATGTGAAATATCAAGTGCCTAAGACTACTGGTATAGGCTGTACAAACTGCTTGCTAAAAACTTAATGTGATCGCTCTGGCGTGACTTAGGGGTCAGGGCCACCATCTGGGCATGGAATCGGTATGTACTCCCCAAGACGCAACTGCTTTTTAAATATCAAGTGCCTAGCACTACTTGTATACGCTGTACAAACTGCTTGCTAAAAACTTAATGTGATCGCTCATGCATGACTAAGGGGGCCAGGGCCACCATCGAGGCGTGGAATCGGTATGTACTCCCCAAAGACGCAACTGCATGTCAAATATCAAGTGCCTAGGACTACTGGTATAGGCTGTACAAACTGCTTGCTAAAAACTGAATGTGATCGCTCATGCATGACTAAGGGGCCAGGGCCACCATCCAGGCGTGGAGTCGGTATGTACTCCCCAAGACGCAACTGCATGTCAAATATCAAGTGCCTAGGACTACTGGTATAGGCTGTACAAACTGCTTGCTAAAAATTTAATGTTATCGTTCATGGTGACTAAGGGGCCAGGGCCACCATGTCGGTGTGGAATCGGTATGTACTCCCGAAGACGCAACTGCATGTCAAATATCAAGTGCCTAGGGCTACTGGTATTGGCTGTACAAACTGCTTGCTAAACACTAAATGTGATCGTTCATGTGTGACTAAGGGACCAGGGCCATAATCTAAGTAGGGGTTTGAGTTGTACCCATAAGAATATAGCTGCACATCAAATACTATGGACCTACAACTAACACAAGCTTCTTAATTCACAATAGTTTATAAATTGTTGCCGCTGCCGCCGCCGGAAAGGCTATCCCTAAGTCTCGCCTCCGCGACTTTTCGTGGCGGGCGAGACAAAAATCTACATCTTAATATGTGAAAACACATAATTTTGCCGTGTATGGCCCACTTTTTAAAAATGGGAAGGGCACAAAATCAAAAACCATCCCCAGCCTTGTTGTAATTGACCAAAAACAAAAGTGTGTACAGACAACGACACCGACAAACGACAGCGCCTACCATTAAACGAGATCAATTCTTTTGCGGTCTTCATGGTCATATTAAAACATATCCTGCAAATTTGTTGAGAATATGAATTTTAGTTTTGATTTTTTGCGGTCATATTAAAACATAATCTGCAAATTTGTTGAGAATATGAATTTTAGTTTTAAAGGCCTAGCAGATTAACAAACAAATTTGTTTTGCGGGTGTATAAAATGAGCATTTTTGCTTGGTGAATCGCTCTATCCAGTATTTCTAACAGACAGACAGACAAATGGACAAGAGGTATCCTATATACCCTTGACCTTTTAAGCCGAGATATGAAAAATATTCAATAGCTAAAAATATGCGAAAACATCACAAAAGTTGATGATTGTATAAAAATAGACAATATAGCACTGTTACTAAGTTTACTTACAGTACAGAAAGAGTGGTACCATGACAAATCACTGTGATAGACATGTCCCACTCTGAGAGTGGATCTAAATATCTTTTTTCCTGTTTTAGATCATTTACTACTTTCTTTTGTATTGAGAGCAGTGTGTTACTCCACTTTAAATGCAGAAAAAATAATGAAGATATCTCTAACAGAGAAAAAGTTATTCAGTATCACTCTTAGAGTGAGACATGTCTAACACAGTGATTTTTCACGGTACCACTCTTTCTGTACAACAACACAAATCATCATTGAAAAAAGAAGGGAAACGGGGAATGTTGGTATGTTTGGTTCTTTCTTCCAGGTCAGTTTGATGTAAATTCATGTTCAACTATTTCACTCTAAGGCATATGCAATAATTAACATCACAGCAACACACAAACAGTGAAATAATGAAACAATAAATTGTTTCTTTTCGCCAACTTGACAAGGTTTTACCTAGGACACTATGCTATATCTGTATACTAGCTAATTTCCTTCCATTGTTTCCGGTCAATGGTAAAATTACACAAAATATAACTGGTGACAAGTCTGGTGGCGAGTTTTAGTGATTTATTCTAATATAAGTGGTAAAACAATTCCCCGTGGTAGAGATGTATGCTCTTTATTTTTCTTAGATATGGTGTACTTGTACATGAGATAATATCTCATGTGTACACTTTGTTCAAATACTATTAGCTAAATTTATGTAAATTCTAAAACCGAAGGATTAACCACCTCCATCGTGGTTTTGTCCTTAGCTATATTTGATATTACTGATTATTCGGATTTCGTTTGGTTTTATGTATTTTAAACATTTTTTTGAAATTATGGATTTCCTTTGTTTGGGTTCTAGTGCTGCTGATGAGGAATAAATTTCCGAAATGGCCATACAGCTCATTAAATTTATTGCAGTTGGAGTTAACATATGTGTTATGGTCTCATGTTCATTTACTCCATATCCTTTCGTAAAATATATGGAGATGTGCATTTTCATTAATCTATTTTTTCAAGAATCTTTTTAGATAGTTTTCGGTATTTTTGTATTATCAGTAGAGATCTACAAGGAAATTTGAAATTATTCTCAGCATTAAATGTGTTAGGTAAATGATAATATACGGTGACAGAATTTGTCTGATTGGGCTTAACAGCTTAAATCTAATGAATAATGTTAATGAAGAATTAACTGAACATGAATTTCCAATTTTTTTCAATTATTATTCATTTTGAAATTATTTAATACTGGAGTAACTGTAAATTTAGTTTCTGCAGAACGTCATTTAACATTAGGTGACAAGTGATATTTCAGAATCCCATCCATTTACAACATTAACATGTCATTTTCAAATATGATGATCACCACATGCTGATAAGCACACCATAATTTTACAAAAATGGAGAGCTCTGAATTTTTAACAAATTTATTGAAATATGATAATGACACCCTACTGGGACCATTATAACATTTAATCAATATGTGAAGACATAATTAGATGCGAGGGGGTTCTGATAATTATTTTTTTGTCACAAACTGAATATAGAAATTTCTGCAGATCTAAATATTGATGTAAAAAAATCTATTTACATATTCAAATTGGCATTTTTAGTTAGCAAAGCTCAAAATTTACCATTGTATAGTCAAGTGATAGATTTTTTAACCTTTGATAACCTTTTTAATTTGAGGTACAATTTGGGATACGTAAAATGTTAGGGGATGACCATATTATTTTCAGGTAGGGGGGGCTTGGGCGATTCTGTAAATAAATAATTTAATTTTGGTGCCAGCAGAAATAAATATTCTAATTCTTCTTGTCATGTATATAAAGTTTTTGATTTTGATATGAAGAATAAATTAAATTTTTTGTTGCACATGAAAATAAATAATTTTATGTGACATTTGGTAAAAAAGGGCTACGCCGAGCGCAGCATAATACGACCGCAGCATGTCGACCACTGAAATTTGAGCTTGACACAATAATTGCATGGACACAATAAGGGGATTGACCCAGTAATTAGCTGGACACAAACTAGGGAAAATGAAAATTAGCCCTTATGACTCCTTATGGTTCCTCTTTGACCCCTTATAGCTCGAAAACGGTAAGAGCTACACCAAATCCTCTGATATACTACTGAAAGCTTATTTCAAGTGGAATCCTAAGAAAAAAAATCCCATCGAAATCCGACGAAAAATAAATATTTCATGTAATCTGCAAGTTTCCAGTTTTGGCCCATTCGACCCCTTATAGCTCAAAAAAGGTTACAGCTACGGCAAATCCGAGGGCATTGTACTGAAAGCTTATATCAAGAGGAATCTAAAGAAAAAAATCCCATCAAAATCCGACGAAAAATAAAAATTTTAGGTAATCTGCAAATTAGCAATTTGGCCCCGTTTGGCCCTCATAGCTAGGTAAGCAAACAAGTTACCAAAAATCTAATAGCAGAGTGCTTGTTAATTTTTCATAAGCAATCCATTGATAAAAACTGCATCAAAATCGGAGAAAAAAAATTTTTTTTTTGTTTTTGATTCGCCCCTTTTTGGCCCCATTTATCTCGGGAACGGTACATGTTACGTGAAAACGTTGGCATAGCACGGATTAGAAATTTCCTCAGGAGCACACTGAAAGAAACCCCATCAAAATCCGATTAATAATAAAGATTCTACAGACAAATATGTGAAAACACCCAATTTAACCCTTTTTGGCCTCTTTTTAAAATCAGGTGGGGTCACAATGACCAAAACTACTGTAAGCCTTCCTTTTGTACCAAAAAACATAATGTTAAAATTTCATAAGGATTGATTTACTGGAACAAATGTTATTGACCAAAAACAAAAGTGTCTACAGACGACGACGACGACGATGACGACATCACCATACCAATATACGACCGCAATTTTTTTCGGTCGTATAAAAATAAATACTTTGTTTCAAATTTTCGTGAAAATTAATACATTTGTTGGGCAAAATCGCCCAAGCTTCCCACAGAAAATCGATTTGTTGTCCCCTTAAGTATTGAGATTTTCATATTTTTTTCTTCCGATTTACTTTTTACAAAAAATCGACAAATATTTTATTTCTATATTCATTTCAAAAATATTAGATAAATATGGTTTACAAGTATGCTAATTTTACATGCATTGAAAAACAGCTGAAAATTTTCATATCCTGTAAAAGTGTAAAGAATATAATTATTAATTTCTATATATAAAATCATAAGGAATTATCAATTTACCTCCAATAACATTTTTTTGTACTAGTTAATTGAAAATGACAGATTTATTTACACTAATTAGTTACTGTAAATGTACATCTTTCCCATTAAGTTGTATTTTCAATCCTGTGACATCACGGCGAAAACTCCTATATGAAGCTGACAACTTGGAGGATATACATGTACATAATGTAGAACATGGATAGGGGAATTGAATTACTGAATTAGATCAAGAAAGTTGGAAACTGCATACTGTGTTAGATATATCACCAGCCATTCGGCATTTCCCAAATTTGCTATTAATTTCAACTGTAAAATAACTACCGGTAATTTTGGATATTTGCCAATTTAACATTTTGTCTCATTTCCATTATGTTTTTGATATTATCCCTGGAAAATGCTGATATTTTTTTGGAGATCAATCTTTTAAGTCATGAAATAAAGAGTACAATTTATCGGCAATTTGTACATTTTTCTCTTTGATCTTACTGACTGATAATTGTCAGTATCTCTGTACTGACCTGATACAAGAAAATATCAAGCAATGACGTCACGAATATGCGTCGTGACTCTTATGACGTTGCCGATGAAAACAATAATGGTAATTTTGGTTGTCTCGACAGAAAATATCACTAGTATCACTCGCCGCGATACCGTGATGTTTTGTGTCTCGACCTTTAAAACTACCATTATTATATATATCTACACATGATAAGCTATCTAGAGTATTATTTTGGGATTTAACTAATGCTGAGAATCCCGATTCAGATATTTGTCTTAGCTTGGGATTGGATACATTGTAAACTAAAGGCAATTAACGACACATAGTGCTCAATTTAAAGGTTCAAGGATTGCCCATTATTCCATATTTAACAAAGCAATATATCCGAAAAACGTTCCGACTCATTAAATAAAATATTGAAGAAATACACATCTCCATTTTTAGTTGCGGAACCGACTCTTACGCTCTTTTTGTGAACCATACGATGTCCATTAAAATAAAAAAAATGTGTAGAACTAGGCTTGAGAACACTATCGTTGTGTATTGTAAAGTCGAGGGTCATCCATTTTGCATATTCATTAGATGACTTTAAAGCAATTGATTGACACAGGATTGTCAAACTATAAAAGTTGTGTCGCGGTTATAAATAAATACAAGCACCTGTTCAAAATCAATATTTCGACAGGTAAAAACAAAGAAACCCCAAACATGCAAATATCCGCCATTTTTGTTAATGTCCATTTTTAGGAAACTAATTCCGGTTCTTTTTAGAGCCCCTAGGACACCAAGGTCATGGAAGACACGGTCAACTGATTAATTTGCATATCTGGGTCAAAGAATTTAAGACTGAAATTGAACTTATGTGTTAAGTAATTTGAGAAAAATGTCTCACAAAACATATCACTTCTTATTAATTTTACCTTTAACAATGTAAAAAGTGTGACAATGAGTGCAACAAAAATTTCTCATATATTTAATGATTGGTCTTTTTGAGGTTGACCCTAACTTTCGTTTTCATAACACTTGACCACGTGACAAAACATGATGGATAAAAGAAAGAATTCAGATTGTAATAAGAAAGTTAAAAAAGCAGTTGAAAAATCTTTAGCCAATATCTTTTTCCTTTGCTGAGATTTTTAGTGCAGTGCCATACTTTAAATATTCTGTGACACTGAAAAGAGATTTATTTCTGCCTTTAATTGTGATTGTCAGTACATATAAAGGTATTCATAATGTGCCATTTTAATCTTTCATTTATATTCACAAGGGTATGCAAATAGGGGTCTCGACTTTACAATACACTACCAAAATTGTAGCGAAAATGCCCTCCAACCTTATCGAGGCTTTTTAATAACCTCCTAAGTATGTAGAATTTAATTTGTGCCAAAAAAGAGTGCAAAAATTTTTGCAGATTATTTTGTAAAGTAAGTGAGAACCGAACCGTCAATCCAAAAGCCAACAATCCAAGGACAATGGCAACATCAGAAACAAAAAAGGCAGAAAAAAAACAAAGACACAACATGGGTACAGCACAGAAAAGAAAAATGAAGACACTCACACACAAAGATGAACAACACGGACCCAATATAAAACCATGGGTGAGATCAGGTGCACCGGTAGAGTCAGCATCTCCTGCTTCTTATAAGACACCCGCCATGTTGAACATGTCAAATCCGGTAGTAAAGTCAAATTCGGTAGATGAAACAACAATTAAGCTTTAAAGGGAAAGATCTGTTGTCAGGTAGGAAACAGATATCCCATAGCGGTCCACAAGATGATGATGTCGACCGTAAAACTTCTGGAGGGATGACTTCAAGTTTTGGGTAACGTACCCTTGTTGAAGTAGCCTATTTGTGAGCAACCGGGCTCTATCAAGGAAGTCACTGTATCGAATACAGGCTCTTGAATAGCGAATGAGCTGTAATTTACAGCATTGTTGAAATTAATTTAGAAATGTTTGAGACCAAAGAGCTTTTGGGGTCTTGACTTTACGATACACGAGGATATACCAATATAAAGTACAACAGCAGTTCGCCACTAGTCTTGTCGTCATGATCATGCAGGGAGCAATGGGATGGGGGAGGGTAATGAATAGGACAATGTGAGGTTCTTCTCTGGGCTTCCTTTTCTTTTTCTGGACATCCGTGTTTCATAAAAATTGATAGATTAAACGTATAGGCCTAATTTATTATGTGAATTTTGCCAAAAATCGTGAAAATAAAATAATACTTCTAATTCCTTTCAAACACATTTTAGTAATACAAAACAAAAGAACTCAATTAATTGGACTTGTTTTGATATGATTTCAGCACTTGAATTTTTACTTGACAATATATTCATTCGTTTCGGTAACTCTATTTATCGCCAGGTCATAGGAATTCCTATGGGTACCAATTGTGCACCACTTATAGCGGACCTCTTTTTGTACTACTACGAATCTCAGTTTATGACCAACATCAGCAAAGACCCATCTAAACAGCATTTAATTGAAAAGTTTAACAATACTTTCCGATATTTGGATGATATTTTAACTTTGAATAATGACGACTTCAATACGTATTATAAGGACATCTACCCTAAAGAACTTACTTTGAATAAAGCCAATTCTAATAATCATCATTGTCCGTTCTTAGACATCAATTTTGATATAACGAATGGTAAATTAGACACTAAAATTTATGATAAAAGGGACGATTTTTCTTTTCCCATAGTTAATTATCCATTTCTGGACGGTGATGTTCCATTAGCGCCGTCATATGGTGTTTACATATCTCAACTTGTTCGATTTGCTCGAGTATGTAATAAAGTTTGCGATTTTAATGAACGGAATCTTTTCATAACTGAAAAACTATTACATCAAGGTTTTCGTTATCATAAACTAGTTAAAACCTTTACTAAATTTTATCATCGATATAAAGACTTAGTTCGTAAATACAATGCAACCTGTAAACATCTTATCAAGGCTGGCATTTCACACCCCTTATTTTATGGTAATGTTTTACATAAAAGTAAAAAATACTTACACTCGCCTAACAAACTTATAAAACCTTTAAATCGTCTAATTCATAAGGGTTATAATTACGGTATTGTCGTCAAGTCATTACGTATGGCCTTCTTTGGTATTAACATTGATTTTTTGATAGGGTCTTTGCATTTTAACTAAACACATTCTAAATTTCTAAAATCAGTATTGCATGGACACGGGTTATGTATTCCGGTATATACATGAAATCATTATGCTAAACTCCTCACAGGAAGGGATCTTGATGGAAGCTGTATACTGAGGGTACATAACTTAATTTGTCAGTTGGTAATGGGTCTGGAGCTGGCATGTCAGTTAACTGCTAGTAGTCTCTTGTGATTTCATGTTTATGTCCGTATATTTAGTTCTTTCATATTTCATTTTTCACAGTTGACTCAGTCCTGTTGCCAACTGAATTTTACTGTTGTTACGATCGTTTTTTTATTTATCACATTGGCTATAGGGGGCAGGTTTGGGCCCAATAAAACTAGTTTAACCCCGCCGCAGCAGGTTTGCGCCTGTCCTAAGTCAGGAAATTTATTAAGCCTTTGTGTGTTTTGTCTGTTTTCTAGTTAGTTCACTTTATGTCTATCGGAGTCTAGGAAGATGCTTATTTCGCTGAACTTGATTACTCTTTTATTTAGGGGCCAACTCCGACCTACCGTTGGGTGTGGGGTTTCCTCACCGTTCATTGAAGATCTAATGGTGGCTTTGAGTTGTTATTGCTCCCCTTAGGGTCGTTGTCTCTTTGACACATTCCCCGTTTCCCTTCTTTTTCTTATTATAAGCTTATGCTTGACAATGCTTTAGGCTCTGTGATTGTTGCCTTTTCCATCGAGACCAGGTTGATTCTTGATGTGTTCCGAACAAAAAAACAATTGGGGTTTCAACATTGGATGCGTTTCCATATAATTTGGCATTCTACTTCCCAGTGGTGAGACTGCTGTTTGACTTTCTGTACAATTCTTCCTGTGTACTTCTTTATTTGCTGGTTAAATATGATGTTGAAACAAGAATGAAGTACTAGGATGTAAAAATAGAGTTTACATCTACCTGGAGCTAATTTGTTCACAAACAGTGAAACACAGAATAACTTCAAAACATAACAAAGATTAAAAACGAAATCTGTAACAAAGATAGTTACCCACAGATATACCAGTGTGAACCAGTAAGTGAAAGATCATATTCAAAGTTTTGAATCAAACTAGTCAATGTATTTAGAATTTTAAATGTACACTTAAGCAGAAACTAACTTTAAACTGCACCCAGTTCAAGCATGTCAAGAAAGAAATTTAAGGTAGATAGAAAAAGTTAAACAGCACATTCAAATGGCCCATATGAAATAAGATGAGTCAAATGCAAGTAAAGTGGGGTTTTGATTTTCAGGTCTGAGCAGTCATTTGACAGTTTTTCTTCGTGATGTGTCATACAACATGAAGTGACTGACTGAAAGGTCTGAAAAGTGACATATTTTATCCACTTTGCCACAAAAAGCTCCCTTTTCATGTGAAAAATGTTTTATCAGGAATCCCTTAAGATATTTTTATTAACAGCATGATGACCAATTCATTTTCATTTTCAACACTGGAATAAAGTTGCTGCACTGTTGTTATATAATAATTCGAAATTTTATTGTTTAATAACAAAAAAGTTAAGGAGGGGGATGGCAAGACAGGCTAGCAATCTTTAATTTCCCCTAAAACAGTTAAGAGCAAATTGAAATCCATGATAACAGCCACATTACAAGTAACACAGTTTTTATGATTACATTTTAACAGCAAACAGTTCTTTTCATTTTCCTTTAAGAGTTAACACAAAGTAAAAAAATCAATAGAACAGATAACACCAAATGGTCAAAAACAGTTTACTGCTGATTTATTTCACCAAAAATTTTAAGCAACCCTAAAGATAATTTATATATTTTTTTAACCTGGTTGTGAGAAAATGAATGTTGACTACATGTAAGTCACCATCTAGTGTTATGTTATCTTATCATATTATATAATTTTTAACACTTTAGTGAAATTGTGTCTGTTATAAATTATCACCTTTTTATAAAAGGTAATAAAATCTCATATCATTAGCATGATGATTATAGTAAAAAAAGCTGTTTACATCAGCAGTGAAGTAAAGATATGTTACTTTTCAATTTCTTAAATGGAATTTTATCGTTTTAATAGTTTTTTTGTAACTAGTTTGTTTGTTTGTTTGTTTTTTTTATTGCTTTTATTATTGTTTTTTGTTTTCCCAAGAGGTCAAAATGTTTGGCATGTTTTTACCTCACAGGAAATTCTTTGAATTTGATTTTCGTTTGAGGAAATTCTTTAACTTTGATTTTCCTGTGAGGAAATGGTTTCCTTATAGAGTTCCTTTGAGGATAGTGTTTGTTTTTTAATTTCCTCGAAGGAAATCATTTCGTTTAAAATTTCCCTAGAGGAAATCTCTTTCCCCCGAGGAAAACATAAGAACATATATTTCCTCAAGGAAATGCATTTCCTCTGAGGATATTGTTTTTCCTCTGAGGAAACTGTTTTTTCCAGAGAGGAAAAGTATATTTCCTCTTAGGAAGATCATTTCCTCAGAGGAAAAAATGAATTTCCTCGAGGAAATCAGCATGTTTGTGCTTAAAGCTCGAAGGGGTTAAGCATCGCACAATTTATAACCCATAGAAATTAATTATAATATAAGTATCTTTCACCTCAAGAGAATTTTTTTAACTTTCGAAGAAAAATTACGCGTCCTATTTTTGCACTCACCGGAATTACAAACTTGTCCCGGAGAGTATTCTATAGTCCATTGGCTGGAATAACCCCACTTCTCAACCCCACCCATTTTTTAAGTCCGCTTACACCCCCTCTTCAAATTAAAACATGTTAACACGAGCATAAAATTCCCCATTGTGAAAATTGTTTTTAGTTTTTCAATCTATTTTTCTTGAAAATAAAACATGTTAACCTAATGTTAACATATTCTTAATGACCAAAGTTTTATTTTCAAATAGACCAAGTAAATGGATCTTTGAATATTTCCGATTTTGACTATGTTTTGTCATTCTTTTGCCTAATACTACTTGTTAGTAATAAATATCATTTAAAGTAGGCATCAAATGAAAGCTTATTATATTTGCTTTACAACTATTACAAATAATGGCCATTCTTATGTAATATAAACATCATACATCAGTAAAACTTACCCCTACCCCAACAAATTTACTGTAAAATTGTCAATTTGTTTGTCTGTGTTCGCATAAAAATAACCAAACCACGCTAAATATGTGTTGTGTATGACAATGTTGCACAATTATATCATAATTTCGTATTTTAACAGCCATTTGTTGACTTATACTCAATATTTTGCCTGAAATTGGTGAAAAATGGGAATTTTCAACATTTCAAATTTATCTAAGGTTGACTGTTAAATCGTTATATTTGCCAAATCTGGAGGATATATCTGCAGATAAGTAAATTAATTGTTCTAAGCGATACATTACTTTTAAAACATTGTTAAGAAAAACAAGAAGTGTTTGATGTGACTCTTAATACCGAAAATCTTACCCCTACCCCAACAAATTTTCCTTAAAATTGTCAATTTTTTGTCCATGTTCGCAAAAAATTATCTCATACACTCAAAAAGTGTGTTGAATATGATGCATGTTGAATATGTTGCATGAATTACATCACGCTTCTGTAATTTAACAGCCATTTGTTGATTAAACTCAACATTGTGCCCGAAATTTATGAAAAATGGGAATTTTCAACATTTCAGGTTTGGCCAAAGTTCACTGTTAACCCGTTATATATGGCAAACATGGAAGATATATCTGCAAATATGCCAATTAATTGTTCTTAACGATACATGATTTGTCTTTAAACAGTGTTTAGAATATCAAGGGGTGCTTAATGTGACTCTGAATACAGAGAGTCTTACCCCTACCCCAACAAATTTTTCCTAAAATTGTTAATATTTTTGTCTTTGTTCGCATAACACACAAAATGAGTGTTATATATGACAATGTTGCATGAATTACATCATGATTTGGTATTTTAACAGCCATTTGTTGACTTAAACTCAGTATTTTACCCTGACTAATGTAAAATGGGAATGTTCAACATTTCAGATTTGTCCAAAGTTCATTGGAAAATCGTAATATATGTAAAATCTGGACGATTCGTCTGCAGATATGCCATTTGATTGTTCTAAGCGATACATCTGTTGTCTTAAAACTTTGTTATGAAAAATAAGGAGTGTTTAAAGTGACTCTAAATACCAATTTTTTACTATATTCTCATAAAAATAACCAAAACACACAAAATCTGCATTGCATATTACAATGTGGCATAATTTCTATGAAGATTTGTCATTTTAAGCCCCGCTTGTCAGCTTAAACTCAATGTTTTGTAAAGAACTAATGAAAAATGGGAATTTTCAGCATTTCAGATTTGTCAAAAGTTAATTGGAAAATCGTAATATATGTCAAATCGGGAGGATACATCTACAAATATGTCATTTGATTGTTCTAAACGATACATTTGTTGTCTTAATACATTCTTTAGAAAAACAAGGAGTGTTTAATGTGACTTTAAATACCGAAAATCTTACCCCTACCCCAACAAATTTCCCTAAAATAGTCAATTTTATTACCATATTCGCATAAAAATAACCAAAAACACGCAAAATCTACATTGCATATAATAATGTTACATAATTTCTATCAAGATTTGTTAATTTAAGCCCCACTTGTCTGCTTAAACTCAATATTTTGTACAGAATTGATCAAAAAATGGGAATTTTCATCATTTCAGATTTGTCCAAAATTCACTTTTAAATAGTTATATGGGCAAATCTGGAGGATTTATCTGCAGATATGCTCATTCATTGTTCTAACCGTTAAATAAGTTATCTTAAAACAATGATTAGAAGAACAATGAGTGTTCAATGTGACTCGAAATATCTGAAAATTTTACCCCTACCCCAAGAAATTTTATGCTTAAAAATCCCCAGAATATGCCTGTCTGTACATATATATATGAACAAAACATACCTTTAAATCGTCTAATTCATAAGGGTTATAATAACGGTATTGTCGTCAAGTCATTACGTATGGCCTTCTTTGGTATTAACATTGATTTTTGATAGGGTCTTTGCATTTTTACTAAACACATTCTAAATTTCTAAAATCTGTATTGCATGGACACGGGTTATGTATTCCGGTATATGCATGAAATCATTATGCCAAACTCCTCACAGGAAGGGATCTTGGTGGAAGCTATATACTGAGGGTACATAACTTACTTTGTCAGTTGGTAATGGGTCTGGAGCTGGCTTGTCAGTTAACTGCTAGTAGTCTCTTGAGATTTCATGTTTATGTCCGTATATTTAGTTCAGTTTCATTTTTCACAATTGACTCAGTCCTGTTGCCAACTGAATTTTACTTTTGTTAGGATTGTTTTTTGATTTATCACATTGGCTGTAGGGGGAAGGTTTGGGCCTGTCCTAAGTCAGGAAATTTATTAAGCCTTTGTGTGTCTTGTCTTTTTTCTACTTAGTTTACTTTATGCTTATAGGAGTCTAGGATGATGTTTATTTCGCAGAACTTGATTACTCTTTATTCAGGAGCCGACTCCGACCTGCCGTTGGATGTGGGGTTTTCTCACCGTTCATTGAAGATCTTATGGTAGCTTTCAGTTGTTATTACTCCCCTTTGGGTCGTTGTCTCTTTGACACATTCCCCGTTTCTCTTCTTTTTTCTAATGTTTTACTTTCTTTGAAAAGAATGCATTTAATATATCGCAATATGCAATTTTAATGCCAAAATATGGGTAAAATTGTATATTTTGGGCGATTTAGACTGATAGAATACAAATTACCAATAAGATTGCAATAGAAAAGCCAAAATTAGCTAAGGACAGAGCTATGCAAGAGGAAGGTGCTCCTTAGTTTTGAACAAAATTTTGTTAAATTTAGATATTGTAAGTTTCCAAATATAATCGGTTTTCAGGCCAGCACCGAAGTACTGGATACTGGGTTGGTGAATACCCTCGGGGACTAACAGTCCACTAGCAGTGGCATCAGCCCAGTGGTAATAAATGATACCGAAGTTGCTGTTAATTTGGATTCTGCATATGCGCATTTCGACAAATTATGTCTTTTCAGTGCAGATAAAATCAAAATATTGGAAATCTATATACCGAAATATGTGTAAAGACTGATAGAGAACAAATTACCAATAAGATCGAAATAGAAAAGCCAAAATAAGCTAAGGACAGAGCTATGCAAGAGGAAGATACTCCTTAGTTTTGAACAAAATTTTGTTAAATTTAGATATTGTAAGTTTCCAAATATAATCGGTTTTCGGGCCAGCACCAAAGTACTGGCTACTGGGTTGGTGAATACCCTCGGGGACTAAGAGTCCACCAGCAGTGGCATCGGCCCAGTTGTAAAATATGATACCAAAGTTGCTGTTAATTTGAATTCTGCATATGCGTATTTCGACAACTTAAGTCTCCTCAGTGCAGATAAAATCAAAATATTGGAAATCCATATATCTGATTGGTTTTTGGGGTTTCCCATGGCAAAACATTTAACACAGTCTTTATGACACAATATAGATGTGCACCTCCTGTTTCAGAATTTGTTTTGATTTATTTCGAATTTCTGGAATCAAATGGCGTTACGGGGGGTATTTATAAGTGAGCTTTGCTCACAGTTTTTCTTTATGTCAGTGTTTTCCACTAAATTATGAAACTTGAGACATGTTAAGGAAACCAATAGCGACTTTTAAGAAAATATAACTGTTGAGAATTATTCATTTAGTGAATTTGTTTCTTTCATGTGGTGATTGTGGCGTTTCTCTGTGTTATCTTTTTTTACATATGTTTTTTATTACTTGAGAAAATAATGCAGACAATTATTTTAATTACTCCATTGCTACAAAACAAATTAATTTCAACACTTTCTCCTACATAATGCTGTCTTTAAAACAAATCTAGCATTCAAATTTCTTTGTACGAGTGTTTCCATCTAACTTAATGATTCCATGGTGCATTTTAAAGAATGAGGCAGAAGGTAACTTATTGTCTCATCAAGTTGCATTTGTTTCTTCAAAATATTTCTTGTCATTTATTACTGAAAGCTGTAACACTCACAGACTTTCACTGCAAGAAGGAAATGTCAGGGGTGTTGTAAATGTCAAAATGAATCTACATATTATTGGACATTGATCATTTTTCAGCATCACTGAAAATGAAATCTAATACAAACTAAAGTATAGTAGCCGATATCACCCCAGACAAACAATTCTATGATTCCACCTAATTTGCAGCATCAAAATCTACCTAGAAATCAATTTCATTGAAATGCGACAAAGTTGAAATTTATCGTATTTTGGCAGCTATTTTGGAAATTTTTTCCCGTCAAGGTATTGAACATATGAATAAATCTGCAAAGCAGTTTCTGAGATATTGAATCCTCAATCTTTGGAAATGACGGCCACAGCATACAATTTCAGATGATGGTCAAACTGTGTGCAAAGTTTGAAATCCTTGCATTCAGCCTTTCAAAATAATCGCTCGGACAAAAATTATACGGAAGAAGAACAAAAAAATAATAAGAATATATAAAAGAAACGTAGAATAAAACAACGGCAGTAGTAGGGAAGCGATGACCACACAAATCGAAGTCCAAAGACAGGGACAAAACAAGGACGTGAGACAGCTACAATGCACAGAAATAAAAATATAACATAAAGATCTAAGGCACTCATAGTGTGAACTCCCATGCAAGCCGGGAATGACATCAGTTGCTCCAAAAGGGTAAGCATTTCCTGCTACGCTAGCGATATCCGTCACACTATCAGTGATTCAATCCAGGGTTGAGTCAAATCCGGTAATGTCAAATGCGTAAAGACGTGAAATTTAGCTAAAAATGAGGTTTTTATTTGGGACACAGACACTTCATATCTGTCAATGATGCCATGGTGACAGACATAGAATTTCTGAAGGGATGAAATTAACAACGGCTGAACAAATCCCTGACTTAGCAGCTTTTGGGGCAGTGTTTTTTGCTTTATTAAAAAAACACTGTATAAACTACATGCTTGCTGATTATTATTAATCTTATTATTATGTCACCCCATGCTTCGTCTGGGGTGACATAATAATAAGATGAATAATAATCAGAAGGAGCGTATGATAACAACATGTCAACCCGACGTTGTCAGGGGTGACATTATCAAAAATATTGCAGTAAAACACGTTACTCGACTTCTCCAGGGGTGATACAATGCAATACGTGTATGCACTGTACAATTTAATCTAGTTCACAGCCTACAATGAGTTCAATGTTAATCATCTACTTAAGAAGTTTTTTCAACTGTTTGAATTTGGATGAAACCAAATGTTCATGTGGTACATGATCAAAGGTAGTATAATAATAAAATCAATCTGTCTTAATTTTTCCAAGGTAACCATGGCGACTTCAACTGCTCTTATGTGTGGTACCTGTGATAATCAACACACCACTAAATGTGCAGAATATTGGTGTCCCGAATGTGAAGAGGGGCTGTGTGGAGAGTGTTACAAGTATCACAGTATGTCAAAGGCATCTCGAAGTCATAACTGCATTTCCGTGGAACAATACAATAAACTTCCGGCGTCAATTTCTACAATAGTTCATCACTGCAAAGATCATGGGGTAAAATACACAAATTACTGTACAACTCATGACACACTGTGTTGTCCAGATTGTATCTCCACGACGCATGGTGAGTGTAAAGGCTTTTTGTCCTTAAGGGAAATAATAAAAACGGCAAAAACGTCTACGCTGCTTATCAACATGGAACAAAGTTTGAAGGATATTGAATCAAACATTGAAAAAGTAATACAAAACAGAAAGCAAAATCTGTCGACAGTCAAACAACAACGACAAAAAATTTATAATGATATTCAAAACCTTCGTGACAAAATTAACTATCATTTAGATTCCCTTGAGCAATCGTTGTTATATGAACTAAACACAGCACAGAAAAGGGTCGAAACAAATGTAGGAAATTCAATCGATGACCTCTCAAAACAAAGAGAATCTGTACGAGCGCTTGAAATTGAGATTGAAAGTTTAAAAGAGCATGCATCCGATTTACAGATATTTCTTGGAAGTAAAACGTACCAATTGGAAATAGAAAAAGCGGAAAAATACATGAAATCTTTATCTGAAGATGGAAGTCTGGGACAGTTGAACTTAAACTTTAAAACTGATGATTCGATATTAGAAAAAATACGTGGAATAACATTTGGGTCTGTATCTATAGAAATTGATCCTCCGACATTAGTCCTTACGACTTAGAAAGAAAAGCAAGCGCAAATCATGACAATTATACCACCATTGGCACCGCAGTCGATACATGATATAAAACTTTCTTTACGGAATACATACAAGATACCAAAAGTAGACATGTTAGCTGCGGACTACGGTGGATGCATCATTCATCCGAAAGGTAAATTAATATTAACAGACAGTTCAAGGTGCCAACTCATTGTATTGAAGGATGATGGTACACCTGACAAGAAAATACCTTGTTCGTCAGATGTCAATGACGTCACAACTATAGACGATAAAACTGTTGCCGTATCAACAGACGTGGGTATAGATGTCATTAACATTGATTCTAAACGAAAAGAAAAAGTCATAAAGACTGACCATAGTTCATATGGCATAACATATGACAAAGGTACATTATTTTGGTGTGAGGAAAGCAAAGGTTTACAAAGAATGAACCTGTCTGATTGGTGTATTACTACTCTGGTAAAACAAGATAAGCTGCCGGTTGAATCTTATGTCACAACGAACGGAGACAAGATATATCAAACAAACTATGAAACTAAAACCGTGACGTGTTACACAATTAAAGGAGACAAAATATGGGAATATAAAAATCCGTCATTCTTGAAAAATCCAATTGGGATTGCTGTCGATGGAAACGGTAATTGTTACGTCACATCATTCAGTTTTCACGATGTAGTGGTGATTTCAAGGGACGGGACAGACATAAAGCAACTCCTTAGTCAGACAGATGGTTTGCAGCTTCCATATGCGATATATTATGAGCAATCTAAAGACAATATCTTGATAGTTAACAGTGAAGGACCATCTGCCTTCTTGTATCATGTACTTAATAAGTAGTTGAATACATAAGTAAAAATTTCTGATTCAATAAAAAATAAAAGGATGGCAATAATATGTTTTCTAAGATTGGTCCTTCTTACTTAAGACAATGGCTGTAAATTTATCAATTACCAACTCTGACACTATAAAGGAAACATCGTACACAGAAATAATAATTCTAGTTTGCTGGGAATTTTAAGAATACAATCGGAAACCAAAATAATTACGACTGGTCTGGTTAATATGATTTTTTTTTCATTATGCACTGTTTAAGTGCAAGATACAGTGGAATTTCGAAGGCTCGAACACCCAAGGAACCGATTAAAAAAGTTCGAGCCAGAGGGATGTTTGAGCTATCCTAGGTCTAACTGTGTATAAATTCGAATAAATTGTCCAAATAAAGGATTAGAGACATCCATTGTGTTCGAGTTATTGCAGTTCTAGCCATCGAAGTTCAACTGTACGTATCGATTGAGGCCGATATAGGTACTAACACAAACAGTAGTTTGATTTGTAAAAAGGTTTGATATCATTTCAGATAAACATTCAAATTTGAACCTTTCAGAAAACTATAGATTTTCAGTCAGTACTTGTGCTGTTTTATGCATGTTTTATGTAGTTATTTTCATAAAAATACGATTTCACTCAAGTTATATTTTTGAAAATTTGATCAAGCAAATAGCTTATAAGAATATAAACAATTTGACCGGAATCTAGTATATAGATTTCGTTCGAACACAGACTGAAGTTTTCAACCGACTGATGGTTCGGTTCTCCCTTACTTTCAAGATAAGATTATATTATTCCCTTTGCTGGAGAATTTTGAGCTAAATGACTTCTGTAAGTTTTTAATTGGTCTCTGTTATTTAAAGAAAATGTATTATAGATTATTGCAATAGTGCTGAAATGAAACGAAATGAATGGCATCTGTACTAACCACACAACACAGAATCTCCGATATAAAAAATATACAAAATGAAATAGAATAATGAGAAATAAAAATTTTATGTGAAGAAAGAAATACCGAAGTAATTGTTAATTTAGTTTCTGCTTATGGCCATTCGGCAACCCACGTCAGTGTAGACCAAATCAAAAACTTCTGAAATCCATCAACACAAATAAGTGTAAAAGCTGATAGAGAACAAATTACCAATAAGATTTGAATTTAAAGCCAAAAACAGCTGATAACAGAGCTATGCAAGAGGGAAATACTTTTCTACTGAAGTCAAGCAATAAAGCCTTGAATTATAAATCCAGCAAACAAAAGTCTTTGAGTATAAAGGTATCACCCTGTCGCTCCGTGCGTTTGCTCTACCATTTCTCTTGTCAGCTCTGATTCTACAAAACGATTAATTTTTAGCTTACTAAAAAGTTATAGTAAAAAAGCCGAAGACATGTTTGAAGAAATATGGTTACTGTTAAAAAATTTATGGAGATATAAATTGTACTTCATAGAAAAAAAACTTTGTAGGGCAAAATCCCTACAAATACATCGTACAAAAACCGGGTAAAATTAAGGCACCTGATCAATGTTTTTTCCTCAGTGCAGATGAAAAGTTCATAATAATAAAAGCAGGAATAACAGGACACATCTACACTGGCTGAAAATTACAATTACCTGCTACAGTTTGCCAGGGAAAAACACAATTATGACAAAAGACAAACGTAAAAAAACCAAAGAAACTCGGAACAGCCGGACTTGGTACTGGCAGAAGCAAAAGCCAGCTGTAATGTTAAACTAGTTTATTGGTACCCAAACCTCCCCTTTATCTGTGTTCCTTTAGTATAATAAACATACGAATAAAACCCAATACATGTAGACTTCTAACTCCATTACCACAATTTCAGAACTAGAGAAAAAGACAATACATAATTTTGGGTGAAGATTGACTTAGTTAATCTGATTTTAATTGAGTGCTTTTATACTACATTGTACTTGTAAAAATAGTCTTGTAGAATTTTGATATAGACTATAGATTTAATTTAAGGCCATTGACCTTGACGGACAGTGTGTAATGTGTCTAAAAATCAGGCGTGCGTCGCCACATGGTACATTGTATTTTGGGAAAATGGCTATGTCTGCAGCTTCATTTGACTTTGATGCATTCGTTGAGTCGGCAAACTTTTCTAGTGAGACTATTTATGTGCTTGCTAAAGAGGAACTTGTCACGTACGAGGCTCTCATACAGTTCTATAAACATTTTGATCAAGACGTGACCGGGTTAAGGATTTCGTTAGCACAAAGAAGACTTTTGAGACAGGCTTTGGGAAAACTTGATAGAGATTCGGATGATTGGGACCCGGTCACATCAACAGATCTACAGAAAGATGAGAAGCTTAACTCTTTCCTACAATCTCTTGGATCCAAGTCCGACTCGATTTTGGGACCGCTTACAGACCTACTCGACCTCAAGGAAACAAGCAAGCAAGGATCGACCAAAGGTAACAAAACACTTTTTATTAAAGACTTTGATTATTCCAACTGATGGTGACGAGAAAGAACTTTTCTCATCGGAAGGAGCTGGTGCACTGGTTTTACGCTCATCCTCAACTAAAATAAAACCAGAAAATGTAACAATACAGCAATGGATTAGTGCCAATATGAGAATACTAAACCGTATGTTAGAAAAAGGTGACATTTCGAACAAACAGCAGTTATCTGAATATCTAACCTACACAGAACAAATCGGAGAATATTTTCAGATTTATTCCATCTCATCTGTTTTATTATATGATCATCGCTACAGAGAAAAACAGGCAAAGGAAAAATTCCCATGGGGGATGCCTGACTTTCACTTAGTTAATTATTATTTGCGTCCGTCCCAATTTGTAAGGAATGTGCACGACAGGAATAGTAACTACAATAAAGGTAATCTTTCAACCGGATCAACTTCTGTACAAAATGACCGAAACGGCATAAACATTTGTAGAGACTACCAAACAGAGAATGGTTGTAAGCGAAGATTTTGTAAATTCAGCCATGTTTGTTCAGCCAGTGGTTGTGGTGAAACGCATCCAGATTATCTCCACAAGTTGATTAAAAGTGGCCAGTCTAAATAGCAAACTCTTGTTAGTAGCCCTCTCACTGATAGAATTGATGTGTGGGCGGGGGAGCTAAGGTATGATAAAGATGGGGATTTCATTTTAAATGGTTTGCGTAATGGGTTCGCAATAATAGATAAACAATGTGTTGATTCAGTAGAAACAGAAAATCATTTAAGTTGTCATTGTTCAAACGAAAAACGGTTAGCCACAGAAAATGTTATAATTCAGGATATTAAAAACGATAATTATGTGATTACAAACAAAAAGCCGAAAATTTTAAGTGCACTTGGTGCTATTCAGAAATCTGATACTGACAAAATTCGTTTGATTCATGACGCCTCCAGACCATTTTCAAAATCTTTGAATTCTTATGCAAGTGTAACAAAAACTTATTATACTTCGATTGACAAAGTTTGTTCATTTCTTGAACCAAATGGGTTTCTTGCCAAAATCGACTTGTCTCAAGCTTATAGACATGTTCCTATATCTCCAGATAATTATTGTGTTACAGGTTTGAAATGGAAATTTTCAGGGTGTAAAAATTTTACATACATGTACGATACAAAACTTTGTTTTGGGGCTTCTAAAGCGCCAAGTATTTTTCAACGCATTACAGAAAGTGTAACACGTATGGTAAAACGAAAAGGTTTCAAATGTGTATGTGTTTATTTATATGATTTTGTTATAATTGGGGAAAACTACTCC
>MJUU01067827.1:12205-57995 GCA_002080025.1 Modiolus philippinarum | reverse complement strand
CGTTTGATAAATTTAATGTGTACTGTTAAGCGTTCAAATTTTCATGTTCGTTTGAACTGTGGTATAAGGCAGGACCTTCTTTTTCTGCGTGAAGCGTGCGATAAGTTCAATGGTACGGTGGTTCTTATGTGTAGCTCGCCGTTGCCCGACATCGTTATATCTACAGATGCGTCGTTACGTGGGGGTGCTGCAGTATTTCGAAATGATTGGTTTTATGTAAATTGGTACATAGACTTTCCTAATTATACAAATTTGCATATAAATTTGAAAGAGCTATTTAGTGTTTTATTAGCCATTCGAAGGTGGAACAACATTTGGAAAAATAAACAAATAATTGTATACACTGATAACCAAGCAGTCATGCATGTACTAAATAAGGCAACAATGAAAAATGATATTGGAATGACATTTGTGCGTGAAATATTTTACTTGTGTGCAATTAACAATTTGAACATTACAGCGAAATATATAAAATCAGGAAACAACGTAATTGCGGATGCCATATCACGCTTAGAAAACGAAGACTTTGCACTAATAGCTGCTAATTATTTGTTGCAATTTGATCAATTTATTCTGTTACCCGGATTTGACTGGTCAAAACACGTTTCTTATAACTGTTTTTTATATATTTCACAGATTTTAGATCCAATCAAGAGGGACATCTTGACAGAGATATTCAATTGTACAGACAAAGTGTTTTTGCAGAATCAACAAAAGCAACCTACAGAAGTCATCTGAGGAGCTGTCTTCGTTTTTGTCTTTATTTTGGTTATGAGCCATTACCATGTTCGACATTAAAAATTTGTAGATATGTTGTGTTTTAGCCCGCACTTTATCTTATAGCAGTATTCCTAACTACCTAAACATTATTCGCTTGATTCATATGGAAGCTGGTCTCGACAATCCTTTGGATTCATTTCATATCAAATTATTACTGAAAGGAGTACACAGAAACATTGGTAAGCCACCGAAACAGAAATTGCCAATAACTATTGACATTCTTAAGCAAATGGAAAGTGTTTTAGACTTATCATGTGCATTTAATCAGGCCTTTTTGGCAGCATCTTTAGTCGCATTTTACACATTTTTAAGGAAAGCCTCACTTTTACCGAAAAGTGCTGCCGCTTTTAATCCAAAACTTCATCTAACGAGACAATCTGCTTCTTTTGTGGATGATGGAATTATTCTTTGTGTACGACATACAAAAACTATTCAATACAGAGAACGTGAATTGAGAATTCCTATTCCGTGCACAAAAAATAGCCTTTTATGTCCAGTTAAAGCTTTGAGACGACTTTTGGAAAATAAGAACATTGACAACAGTCCGTTATTTTCGTTTATCGAGAATGATCAAACCAAACTACTTACACATTCAGCATTTGTTTTAGCATTAAAGAAGATTCTCATTACATGTGGTTACAATGCGGAAGATTATTCAGGACATTCTTTCCGTCGTGGCGGAGTTACACATGCTTTCAAATCCGAAATTCCAGACACGCTTATTAAGTTGCAAGGCGATTGGAAATCCAATGCATATTTACGTTATATTGATGTTCCAATGGAAATTCGTTGGGAAATGATGAAAAAATTCTCAGAATCTGTTTAATTGTTTACATTTAATTATTATTATCCACTAAAGTGTTTGGAAGAGTTTGGAGGGATAATTTGGTAAACAAAAATATTATTTGCTGAATATTGGAATATTTCAGTAAAGGTACTCTTCCAAACACTGTGTTTATTATTATTGCCTGATTATATATCGTATCTTTAGTATGGTGTGGTCTGTCGTCTCGGCTTGTATACAGCGAAATTAGAAAATATAAAAATATATGTTGTGCAATGGCCACAAATTAACGTAAACAAAGTAAAAATGATATGGTGGGCCACAATTACTTTTGAAAGATGAGTGGCAAGGGGTGCTTGATTGTTTCCTAGTACTTGAAAAACATGACAATAAACCGAAATATGACATTGTGTAAAAGCTAATAGAGAACAAATCATCTGAATGGATCTAAATTGAATGTCAAGATCAAGAGCCATAATTACCTGAAAAAGCTAGAGACACATTGAAAGATCGAGAAAAAAAAAACCACACAAAGTAGTCAGTACAGCAAAGGCATTATATGTTTTATATTTTATGATTAATACATGGATCACATAATTTAATCGCCGAGTGAGAACTACAATTGCAAGCAATTTGCTCACATTATTTAATACTGACTGTGAAATATTCATAGCAATACTACTCCAAAATGACCATTATAATAATGGTTATAATAACCAACGCAACGAAGTTGCGGAGGGTATATAGTTTTTGACTCGTCCGTCAGTCCGTCCGTCGGTCTGTCATTAAGTGGGTACACCATTTGTCCGGATAACTCCTCCTACAATTTTTAAGCTAGGAAGTTTTTATTTTGCAGGTTGATTGTGCACATATCAAAGATGTGCATACTACTTGGATTTTGATTTTTGGTAAATTTTCAGCAAACTACACATTGTTGAACTATGTCAATTTTATGCATTATATTGCATATAGGGTATACCATTTGTCCGGATAACTCCTCCTGCAGTTTTTAAGCTAGGAAGTTTTTATTTTGCTGGTTGATTGTGCACATATCAAAGATGTGCATGCTACTTGGATTTTGACTTTTGATATTTTTTCAGAAAACTACACATTGTTGAACTTTGTCATTTTTATACATTATATAGGGTACATTATTTGTCTGGATAACTCCTCCTACAGTTTATATGATAGGAAGTTTACAGGGTACTCCATTCGCCCGGATAAATCCTCCTATAGTTTTTAAGATAATTTTACAAGATGATTGTGCATCTGTATGAGATGTGCAAACTACTTGGATTTCAGTTTTTGATAATTTTTTGATAATGCAGGATTATCCGATATGTTGGGGCGTGGGGTATGTGAGCTTGCTCACTAAGGTTCTTTAATTTCTTCACGTTCTTATCATTCTTATTCTTAAAATACACTTTTCCAGTGTTGCCCATGTATTTGAACCCTTCAAACAAAGTTTTTGAATATAAAGGAATCAACTTGTCGCTCCGTCCTCCTGTACTTCCATTCATCTTGTCAGCGCATGTTCTAGTTAAGGTCAAGAGTCAGGCTACAACCTATCCATAGATTTTTTTTAAAATTTTGCACAGAGTTAGATATTGATATAAGACATCTATAAATGTAATAAAAAAGGGGGGTCACCGAATTCGTTTTCATTGTACAGTTGTATGAAAATTGACCCTGAAACCATAAAAAATACATAGAATATACGGTGAAATCAAGATTTATTGTACTACTTTGTCGCTTTTTCCAATATATCTTCTTACTGGATCCATAGATTTTGTTTAAAAAACGATATGTTATTCTTTTTGTAATTAAAAGAAGAAATGTGTAAAAAAAATATGGGGGTCACCGAATTCGTTTTGTCTGTGGAAAACGTCAAAGGTGTCAACTTTTATGAAAAATACGCCGAAAAATGCTGACGTCGTAAATTTGATCTAACGACGTTCACACTATATAAAATGAAATATCCTGCCTCTAGTAAATTCCTAAGACATTGGTTGGTCAAAAGACGTCACGTGCCGACCATGTATATTCCATATCGGGTGACTGATTAATATACGGCCATTACGCGACGTCACTATGCGTCTTCAAACAGGTTTTTTGATAATTTAATGGACTCTCGGCAGGATATAAACATTACACAGTATGCAAGTGACCTAATATGGTATATACACGGTCAGTAAATTGAATATTGGGCTCGAGCTACGCTCTCGCCCAATATGAAATTTACTGACCATGTATATACCATATTAGGTCACTTACAGACGGTGTAAACTATAATATTAGCGTAAAAACACAGTGACAATATAATATATAAAAAAAAATACTTGAAAAAGCTACATTTCGGCAACAGCACAAGGGCTAGGCTATAAAAAATGAAATAAAAGAAATAAAAGTATGTGACTGATAGCCAAGGGAGGAGTAATCGATTTTTATTATTCCATCTGAATAAGTAGAATATGTTAACACGAAAAATATGTAATTTCATATACATCTATTGGGCATCTTTAAACAAAGACTCTACATATAAACTAATTGACTCCAAAATTTTCTTGTCTTTTGTCACTCTCGGCTTTCCATTAAAAACTTCCGAAAGTACCGATGATACACCATCTTTACCGTCTCTTTTGTATGCTGTCTGCAGGTGTATCATCTGCAGACCTGACTTGGCTATCTTTCTTGTCATGGATTTCGAAATTACTGACGCGGGCATAGAAGAAAGAGATAACAATCGGGCATTGAAATCGTTTGCTTCCTTCAAGCTGTCCTGGACATATTTTACAGAAAAACTATGTTCAAGGATGCGTTTTTGTGAGATGTTGAAGTGACAAACTAATTGTTTTAAGGATTCCACATCCCCTATGGCGTTGTGTGCATCATACGTGATTTTTAAAACATCAGAAACAAGGGACTCCTGGTTATACTTTCCTTTCCGGGAGTAATTCTCTGAAAAGGGAGAGTGTATCAGCAAATCCTACACATTTAGCTTTAAAACTGTCGATGCAATCGTTCTCCTCTAAATTTTTTATCAATAGTCTAGCGTCAAAAGTTTTGCCATTATGCGCATATAATACACAGTTGTCGGGAAGCCAAGTAATAAATTTTTTTAGACTTTCTTTCTTTTCGTCCGTCATCATTATTTCGCCATTCCTGTACAAGATGTTCCCGTGTCGGGTGAAGCCTGTAACCTTTGTTGCGGAAGCTGAAATTTTTGGAGTAGGTATGAAGTAATTGCAAAAAACGCTATTATCCTCTTTAAAAGCAGCAAGCTGGATTATATCACTATTTGTACCTGTAAACAAAAAAAAATATTTTGAATAATCGCCCCGTATTTATATTGTTTCTGTCGTAACAATATGCTAGTCTGTCCAAAAAAAGGCTAAGAACCAAACAAGAAATTGTAAATAAGACATCCGAATTATAACAGCTTTCAGACGTTTTTCTTTGTTTTTAGGGATTATTCTAGCATCCCTAGCAAGGTGTAATAATTGGATTTTTTGCTAAAGTCGTATTATTTCAAATGAAATGTTAATTCAAACTTAAAATCTGTTTGATAATTATTTGCCTTTGCAATTCTGAAAGTGTTTGAGTAATAAGCATCCCACGGAAAAAGAAAACTTGGTACATTGGGTACATCTTCGTAGTTATATAACTTTGCAAATTTAACACGCGCAATGATGCAAAACATTCCTGATATTACACTTTTGCGATTTAACTTGAAGGGTGATTTGATAAGCAATAAGATACACTTCGCTCGGGTCTTGTTCCTTTTTTACCGAGTTTCACGACAATTTTTATTTCTTATCTTAAAATAAACTCACAGTTTTCCATTACATAAACCCATGTGACTGTCATATATCTCGTTTTTTCCGAAATAAGGTTTATTCGATTTTTTTACGTTTATAACTCGCGACAGTTTTAAAACTTTGCGTTTATATATTCTCGAAAAAATTCTCGCAATTTCGCAATAGATTCATGTTTTATATTTTTCAAGAATAAAATTATCTTAAACTACGAAAGTGGGCGAAAACTGGATTTCGAAGTACCGAATATTATATATATATGACTAAGAAGAAATTGAAAAGACGGATTTAAAATCAATGTAAATTCGTCTCATGTTCATTTACTTTTTAAATACACGGATAAAACTAGCATCAATGATTCATGAAAAGTGTGTGTACAAAGTAAACATTCGTATCATACCGAATCCAGTAGTTTCCAAATAAAAAAACACGGATTTAGTTTGACTGTCAATGTTAATTCTAGAGGTCACAAGATCTTGAGGTGGTGGTGGTGGAATAAGCTCAAGATTACTTATATCTACAGCTTCATCACACATAGCAACACCAGTGGAGTATGTTTTTCCTTCCCTTGTTTCCTTTGCTCTTTCTTTTTTAACCTTTTTTCCTTTCTTTCCCAGTCGTCTCAATTTTGCTCCCCTTGTTGACTCCATTTCCCTCTCTAAACGTCGCTTTTTGTCCATTCTGTGCCTTTGTTGAATTGTATATTTCCCAGGTGATAAATTATGGTTTTTATTGACCTTCAATATTTTAATATAAAAAGTCTAAAATAACTACACTTGATTACGGGGGTACATTTAGGACACACAAAATTATATTTTTTATAATATTATGTCGAGCGCTCGACTTATTATTTCGAGCTCTGGACTTATTATGTCGAGCGCTCGACTTGTTATGTTGATCGCTCGACTTATTATCTCGAGCTCTCGACTTATTATATTGATCGCTGGACTTATCATTTCGGGCGCTCGACTTATTATGTCGAGCTCTCGACTTATTATGTCGAGCGCTCGACTTATTATTTCGAGCTCTGGACTTATTATGTCGAGCTGTCGACTTATTATGTCGAGCGCTCGACTTATTATCTTGAGCGCTCGACTTAAAATGTCGAGCGCTCGACATTATATTATAAAAAAAAAATTAATTTCGTGTGTCCTAAGTATACCAACGTACTTGAATGAAAAAATTTATAAATAATGTATACCAAGAAAGCTCAAAACACTTGAAGAGTGATTTGTTTGTAAAATCATTTATTTATCTATTTATTTTTTATTTATTTATTTATTTGTCTTTTACATCAGTTTTGAATTAAGACTCCGTTGTTGATTTCCCTCTTTGTCTCAGTGTTATTGAAAATGGGGGTAGGTAACTCCCTGTTTGATGTTAAGTATGGATGTGCCAAAAGGTTTCTTATCTTATAGGTGTATAATAATATAAAATTCAGTGTAGAGTTTTGAGAATTTTGTAAATTGCATATAAAAGAATATTAAAATAAGTATGAAATTTGAATCCGTATGAATATTGTATTCTAAAAAGGATCCAAAATTCTTCCAAGATTATGTATTATATATGTTGTTAATAAAGGCACGTCATGAAATTAGAGTCAAATTTTTCGACTTGTATCTATATAAGTATTGGTTGTTTTTCTTTCGAATTTTTCGTTATCCCCGGGGGTTGATGAAATCTCATGTATACTTATTCCGTGTAAATGGATTTGAAATGAAGGAATTCTCCTTTGAATAATGACTGACTGCATAGATACTAACTTCAACTATATACGAACGACCTTCATTCTTCTGAGAAACGCCAGACGAAACCCGATAAGATAAAGACTGACTTCCGCCAAAATGTTTTGCCTTTGGTGCTTTCATGGCAATCATATAGTTCAGAGACTCATTCCCCTGTGAACTTCCGAGTGATGACAGTTTGTCTGAGTTTTTTGCATATGTTGAAAATAATTTTGTGATGTCTTCTTTCAAATCAGCTCCGACTAAATCTTTTCCATAAGGAAGGCTCCTGTGGCGGTAATTATCTGGGTTTTTGTTATACTGACACCAGCTTTCATCACATAGTTCGTGGTCCCCAAATGCATGTGGAATGATGGAATTTAAAGTATGGTCAAGGCCCTTAGAGTCTCCTTTGTTCTGCGATATTTCGTATGATATGTCTTTTGTCAAATAGTTTATCACACTGGTTGATAGTTTATGCTTCTGTTGTAGTAGCATTAAGTCCCGGGATACATTGATACGGACATGATTTTTATCACTATGCTTTTCAATTTCCTCATTCACTTCTGCACGGAGTCTCGATATAGTCGTACTGTCGTCGTCCATAGTAATACTATTGAGTTTACATCCACTTGTATGTAATTCTTGGATCATTTGCACGGCAAGTGACGACTCCATTGATTTGGCACTGCCTTCGTGGTTTCTTCTGCAGTCATGTTCCTTGTCCCCCTTTTCATCGATAAAGTCACATTTTCTGCAGACTCCGGATTTTATACCATAATGAATGCATTTCCCAGTTCTCTCTCTAAGAAGTGTAGCATGACCTTTGAACGAGAAATATTTTGATCTACATTTTATATGGATGATTTATTGGGAGACTAACCTATATAGATAAATATAAATACTAGTACATGTACATGAATTTTAATGTTGGTACAGTAAATGCAGAACGAACAGAACAGGTAAAAGATTGTTCAGTCTCTTATAATCATTGTTCTGGGATTCCTATAACATTATACAATTGAGATCAATATATGGTTGAACAAGGGTCTACCCGAGTTCAGTATTACCTTTTGCGCTCCGTTAGACCCAATATTGATCGAGTTTAGAAGTGCCATAATTGTTTTATTATATTTGATTGACATGACTCAAGTCAATACGGGACTTTCGAGATAGGAACTCTCGTGTAATTGAAGTTTGAAACCAGTGTGGTTCAGAGGAGATCTTTGAATGAAGGGTTTACAATGGACGACAGGCGATTGGACGACGGACGCCAGACGCTAAGTGATGGGAGAAGCTCAACCTTGCGTAACCAGGTAAGGTAAAAAAGGTTTGTCATTAATGGCGTGGTCGAATATTGACTCAGTTCAGCGATAATCGGATCATACACTTACTTTTCAGATATAGACGACATATTAATAAGACGAAATGCAGGAGAAACCAATATCTGGAAAAGTAAATATACCTGTTAAGCTGTTGTAGGATCGACCACTCCCTCTCATCTGCCATGCCCCGTCAAATGATACATTTATAGCTACTTCTCTTGTCGATGATTCGCCGGTCATATTATTCTCAATATTTCTGACAAGAAATACATTTTCTTGTTATTTCTAGATAAAAATCATAAAGAAAAATATTGCATTTTTATCGGGTGTATTCTTATTTTGAAATGTTGGTTATCTTTTATGATTGTTGCTGTTTTTGAAGGTTTCTTGACCCTTTGGCTTGCTCCTTCGGTGGATGTATAATCATAAAGTAATGGTTTATTATCTAGTTTTAGTTCTGCTGAAGAGAAATACACTCAGTGGAAAATAGTGTTTAATAGCGATCGAGGTGGTTAGAATTATAATACAAATGTTGCCATTATGTTATGCCATCAATACTGCTAAACTAGAGGCTCACATGATCCTGTATCGCTCACCTGGTGACTGGTTTTATTCATTGTCATCAAAAGACCTCCCATTCAAACTATAAATCAGTCTATCAGATGTAACATTTTCAATCTTGGATAAGGTACAAACATAAAAATTATAAACTTTGAAAGGGACCACCCAAAGACAATTGTAACTAAGTTTGGTTCTAATTGGTTCAGTAGGTTCAGAGGAGAAGATATTTGAATACATTTCCCATAGGGTCCCATTGTTTAACTATGTTCCATGCTGGCGGCCATCTTGGATGAGGTACGAACGAAGAAATCACAAACTTAAAAGGGGACCACCCAAGGACTATTGTGACCAAGTTTGGTTCAATTTGGCGTGGTAGTTTCAGAGGAGAAGATCTTTTGATGCATTTCCCTTAGGGTCCCATGTTAAACTATGTTCCCTGCTTGCGGACATCTTGAATGAGGTATGAACATAAAAATCACAAACTCTCAAGGGGACCACCTAAAGACTATTGTAACCAAGTTTGGATTCAACTGGCTCAGTAAGTTCAGATGAGAAGACATTTGAAAGCATTTCCAATAGGGTCACTATGTTAAAATGTGTTCCACACTGGCGGCCATCTTGGATGAGGTACGAAGGTAAAAATTACAAACTTTAAGGGGACCACCAAAGACTATTGTGATCAAGTTTGGTTCTAATTGGCTCAGTAGTTTCAGAGAAGATCTTTGAATAATTTTCCTCTAGAGTCCTATGCTAAACTATGTCCCGTGCTCATCTTGGATGAGGTACAACCACAAAAATCACAAACTTGAAAGGGGACCACCTGAGGACTATTGTGACAAAATTTGGTCCCCATTGGCTCAGTGGTTACAGAGAAGAAGATCTTTGAACGCATTTCCCATAGGGTCCTATGATAAACTATGTTCCCTAGTTGCAGCCATCTTGGATGAAATGCTAACCTGCTGGACATATATAGAAATTGTAGTCCTGGAAAAGCTCAACACTCTTGCAATTCACATTTAAGCTCCATCTCAAAGTTTTTGAAATAAAAACTAAAAATGTTAAAAAATCGAGAAAATTCAAAGAAAAATGGGCCATAACTCCAATGTGGGTCTTCAGATTTTCTTCGAAATTTCAGGACATGTGGATCTTGCTATGCTGACCATTTTTAGAATTTAATCTTCACTTCTATCTTCTAGCATTTTCAATATATAAGACTAAAAGTCAGAAAAAACAAAAATTTTACGGAAAAGGGTTAAATAACTCCAAGACAAATTATCGGATATTCTTCAAAATTGCAGGGTATGTAGACCTCATCATGCTGATCATTTTTACTCCAGTCAGATTTTTGATATCTGTAACGGTTTTCGAGTAATTTGCAAAAAATGGCAATTTACCCCTGTGTTCTATTTTTAGTAACAGCGGCCATGTTGTTTGGTCTACAGAAATAAAAATCACAAACTTGAAAGAACATACCCTGGTGATGATTCAAGCCAAGTTTGTTTAGTATTGGCTTAGTAGTTTCAGAGGAGATCTTTGAATAAAAGTTAACGGACGGACGGACACCGAGTGATGGCAAAAGCTATCATGGCCTGTGGCCAGGTGAGCTAAAAAACGAAGCGAATTTTGTCAAGCGGGTTGCCGTTTTAAAAAAAAACAGGTTGTTATTAGAACATTGTGCGGTATAAAAAATTCATCAGTACAAACAGAGTTGTTTCCACATTTTGCTAATAAGCACAATTGATGAATCCGGATTGAGAAAACCGATATATATCATTGAATACTTCGCAATACAAAATATGATTCTGTCATTCTGTAACCTGCAGGGAATTGTCGTTGTTTTTTCTGAAATAAAAAAAACAAAAAAAAACTGGGGAGCAGAAAAATTTTACTTAGACAAAATGTCAAGACACACTCTTGGCATCCGTCGTCTGTCAGAAGTAATACTTACAGCTTGGTGTTATATTTTAATTTCCAAAACTTAATTTTTGTCCCATACAGTGTGAAGTGTTTTCAGGTCTCTTGCCTATCCCGTCTGACGAAATTCGACTCTCATCGTCTGTTTATTTGCCTTAAACTTCTTTTTATTACATACGCATGCAAAGCATTGTATGCCTTGTTTAGAGTTATTTATTTACCTGACTCGCACCGAGACTGGAGTGGACACTGCTAATTCGGAGGAGTACTATTTTCTTTGATGTTTTCATTTATAAAATTTGAATTTCGACCGCTAAGAATCTCCGCGGTTCATTGATTAGAATGTCCAAATTTTTCATATGACAAAACTATTTGCCTGCATTCGTCAGCTCCGATTGGGTCTTAATCGGGAAACTCTGTATGCGACTTTTATTAGGTAAGGAGAAGGAAAAAATACTGTTGGTTCGTCCAAAAGCATATTGTTTTTTTCTAATTAGTGCTTCAGCTATGAATGATAGGTTTATACTAGTAATACCTAAACCAGTGGAATAAGGGCGAAATATGGACCTGTAGACTCCGGAAGAGTTATGTTTGTTTTTTTTTTTAATATGCATCAAGCATTGGCATAATCATCCTTATAATATGTTAATGTATATTTATATTGGATTTTTTTATAGTCATTTTATTGAGCTTTGAGTGTGTGTCGTGATAATTAACAGATTTTATTAATCAAACATGTACACAAGACAATAAAATTGTTTTATAAACATACTTATTCATTTCTATCTCTTTCACTAAAGCTTTTTCACAAGATGATTTTGCAAATTCTTCAAGTGTCTTTCCAATTTCACGTTCTCTGGATTTTAAGGTAGAAACACTAATCGGCGGCAGATTCATAGTTGTAAGGCAGTTAACTGCTTGTACTGGGCCTATTCCAGCATCTAAATAGGCTGTAAATAAATGTACAGGTAAAATGATAAAAGACCGAAGTAACGGTAAGTTTTAGTTTATGCAAATTGCAATTTCGACAACTTATGTGGATGATATCATTTCAAGATATGTTTAATAGCCCCCGTTATGTCTCTTGGCTGCTGAAGAACATGTGCGTGAAATTGCATCCTTGCCAATTATAGTCTGAAGTCATTTTTTTTTTACTTTTTACTACACGTGCGATACGTAAGGTTTTGTAGTATACAATACATATCTTATTTATCAAGTATTTTATTCAATGGAAGCCTTGAATTCACATGACGCTAGATATTTTGGATGACTCCTTGCTTGCAATAAGTGGTAAATATGTCTTAGTAACAACTGTTACAATTTGGATTTTTTTCAGCAAATGTAATCCTCAAAACAATATTCGTAATAAATGTGATGGACATATCTTCTGGGAGCTTTAATCGAGTTGGATACATTTAACTGTTCATGAAAATTTACATAGAAAATTCATTCTATATTTAGACAAGGTAGAAACCATGATCAACGCGGACGTGATAGAAGACATTTATACCAGTCGGTTTAATTTTCGAATATTCGTTTTTTAAGCAAAAATATCTATAGATAACGTTTCTGAATACGTGTTTTAACTGTCTATCATTTGATGATTCGCAGAATGTGGTTATATTATTGACTTTCATATCATATTTGGCAGGGATATTCCGTCCTATATATGCCATTGGATTGATTGGTAATATTTGCAGTGGTCGTATAAAATTGTGTGGGATGGTCTTCTCCTTTGTAAAATGCAACCTTATTAATATTATTGTCTTACGTATTGAATTGGATGTGAATATTTGATAATATTCTTTATATCTTACCAAGACTCAGTTTTGTATTTATGTCCCAGACTTGCTTTCCTCTCTGCTGCGAGTCTTCTGGTTTGTGCCTTTTCCCCGTATGAACATAGTTGACGTAATTACAATTAGTACAAGGGATATACAAGATGCTTGCTAGACCTTACCGGATTCCTTTTTCGCATTTATGTAAAAATATAGGCTGTGCACAACTTTTACACTCTTTCAGTTGGCCTGCCAATATCCCGAATTCAACGACTCTACGACCTTCTCGCCAGCCTGACTGAGTCATGGCAGTTCCTAAGTCTTCTTCTGATTTGTCTTCTTCTCTATTACCCTTATTTTCTATTCTTGATAGAACATATTTACCCCCCAATTTTCCTGTGAAACGGGTTCCCGTCACCCATTTGTTTTATCTATGGTGTACGGGAGGTACTCGAGTAAAAACGTCGTACTTTCGCGCCGTTACAGGCCCCTCCTACTACGACGTTTTAAAGCCACAACGCGGCGCTTTATGCCTGTATCTTGACCTTAAACCGGTGCTAGGGATCGTCTTGAACTTACTATGAGGTATGAGCATAGCTCATTGTTGAAGACCTCATGGTGAATTCAAGATGAAGAACAACAATAAAAGCGTTGTTCCATTGCTTTTTACCATGTATTTGTAGACACTTTGTCTCATTTGCATTTACTCCATATCCCGGCATTGCTTATATTAGCTCAAACTGTTTGTGATGCACCTCAAATCATTGATTTCGTAGGATGCTACTTTGATAAGTGTCCTGGTCAATACACTTAACTTATGATTAATCATAATCCAAAAAACGACTTTTAATGAATGAAATCAAGTCTCGCGCGATGATATTACCGTATAAGTGGTTATTTTCGCTATGTTCGCGAAAATTAAATACCGCGAAATATAATTTATTTGAGACTTTATACAGTGAATGATAAGCAATCGCGAAAATTTGACTCCCGCGAAAATAAAATCCAGCAATTTTGAAAGAAATCGCGAAATTTGCGTCCCGCGAACATCTGAGCATCTACACAACAGTGACAGTCAGCAACATCTAAAACGTGATATTCTTTATCAATAGGGTCTGCAAGTCATGTTTAATTTTAAAACTTTGGGGTACACAAATGTACCCGGATGTTGCATTTTAAACCTAAATATATGACGTTTTGAACAAATATGATAACGTCATAATCATCAAACGTCGGGTGTGACCCAAAAATCGCCAAAAGTCAACAGTCTTTGTCGATGACTTTCCTGTGGTTGTCTATATGTTGTGATTGTCTTTTGTTAATGTTTTTGTTGGGTATGACAGCTTTTGGAAGAATACTTTGCCAGTTTTAATTATGTTTATCCACGATCCCGCATCATGATCAAAAGAAAAGATACACAGATGTAGCGTTTTTCGATACCTATCAATAAATTCCACTCAAACCGGTGTTCGGCGCTCTCTTGACCTTACTAAGAGTGTGAGAAAATATCATTGTTGAAGGCCTTATGGAAACTTCAGGATGAAAAACAAGAATAAAGCGATGCTCCATTGAGTAGTTCTACAATGTATTTGTAGACACTTTGTCTCATGTACATTTACTTCATATCCTGTCAATGCTCCTTTATCAGTTGTTTATTGTCCGTTGTCAAGTCATAAGTAGGAAGTTCAGCGGAAAGTTTAATCGTGTTTCCAAGTGTTGAAGATTAATATATTCACAATTATGATTTGTGTTAGAGGCGCTAGTCATAGGCTGATACCAAATTTTAGTACTGTTTTTCTTGATTCCTTTCTTCAAGAAGCGAGATTACAGTTTTTAAGGATATTCAGGAATAAGCCAATATCACTTTTTCTTTCCTCACTTCTTTATCATACTTACACCAGCTTTCAATTAGAACTATCGAACCATTTTCAACATAAAACGGTATAGTTGGCCACAATTAAAAGATAAAAAACACAAAATGTACAAATTAAAAACACATAAAAATGACAATTTTTTTTTGTCATTTTTAAATGTTTTTTAATTTGTACATTTTGTGTTTTTTATCTTTTAATTGTGGCCAACTATACCATTTTATTTTGTTTCATAGTTAATTTGTGGCCATCGCGCAACATATTTATATTTTTACATTTTCAACATATATAGTACATTATTTTAAACGATTTTTTTCATATATAATTTTCAACTTGTACTATGTACTTATTGCATAATGAAAAATCTTGAAAACAGAGATCAAAATGTCTACAGTCTCGAACTTTCATACCAAATATATCGGTTAAACGAAAACCGAGGCAAAAATGATGAAAGAGGGAACTCCAAAATCAAGAATATTCATATCCAACGCGAATTTAATCAGCATCACAAAGACGAAACAAATAGTATTAAACAAAAATGAACAAGATCATCACAAAACTAAAGCACTTGCAGTTTGAATCCCCTACAAAAACTGAGGTATAACCAAGTGCTCCACGTGTGGCACCCGCCACAGTTGGTGTTTGTCAGTCCGGTAATATATTCTGGGTAATATTATGAATTACCCCACAGGAAGGGTGGTAGTCAGAATCTGAGGGAGCAAAGAAATGATCGTACTAAGTATATAGACCACAACACTTGATATTCACCTTCCAGCAGCAAGATTATTTCTTTTAATTGTACCTAAGCAATGTCTACTACTTTGACGCAAAATAATTTATTACTAGAACATCACTTGTCTGAGGGAGACATATCTTAGCTGAGTTATTTACAAAATAGAACGTAGAAAGGTATATCAGGGTTTCAATCAACAGAAGAGAAAAGGTAGGACAGTTTGCCCTCCCTGTGCCATTAAGTCAGTCTGTTCCTAATGAGAAATATAAGAGTTCTTTATAATGTATAGAGCGAAGAATTTCTCGACAGTTTGTTTATAAACGATCACAGCTATTCACTCCAAATCATGTACTGACTAACCCGCATCGACAAGATATTCAACTATCCACTACTACTTCGGAACGCCACCTATAGACGAACACACTGAACCATTCCATGTGCTTGGATCACTAACAATGAAAAAGGTGCATTCGTTTCCTTCAAAATATTGAGACCGGATTCACTCCCGATTTCAAAAATTGTGATAACCTTCAACTGAGTTTGTAAATAGGTCAGTTTATATTTTCGTTTTTTTATAATTTAATTTTCCTCCTTTTTTTTTACTCAAGACTCTTTTCCCGGCAAATCGTCTTAAGATTGCATATTTCAATACCTTAGACGTATTGATTGATTGATTGATGTTTTACGCCAACGTCAGCAATATTTCAGCTATATTGTGGCGAGAACTGTTAAGTTTTTTTAAACAAATATATTTAATTTTGAAAATATCAATATAAAACAATTATAGATTTTTACAAGTAAAACAAGAGAGGAGAAATGTCAGTTTAACTGTTATAATATTACTTTAAGATAAATCCATTTAAATCTTACTAATTAAATTGATTGCTTTTAAAAATTGAACAATTTTGTCACCAGTGACATTTGTAAATTGGTCTTTAAGTCAGTCAGCAGAATAAAAATCACGCCTGATATCGGCAACATCTACACATTCAATTAAAACGTGTTTAATTGAATGAGGACAGTTGAATGGAATACATTCAGGTCTGTCATCACTGTTGAGGATAAAACTGTTGTTCTAGTGTGTCCAATACAACATCGGGTCAACACTACCTGTTCCCTACTGTTTTAACCGGATGAACCAACTTGCTTACCGATATCTTAGTGTATTCCATGCAGTTTATTATTTATTTGTAGATCCAATTTGGCCTGCCATAACTTTAAAATATATTTAACGATTAAAGGCTTCATGTCAGTGTATGGTACTTGAAAATTCGCCATCTCGTCATCGAGTGCCTCCTTGGCTTCCTGGTAGGCAACTGTGTTTCCATAGATCCCCACATGACTAGGGATCCAAACATAAATGACTTCTTTGCCTAATTCTACAAGTGACTTGTAGAATTCGGCTATTTTCAAAATAATTGGGCGTTTTGTTTTTTGACTTTCAATTGCCCATAGGCATGAAAGTGAATCGAAATAGATCATAAACTTATTTGATTGTGATAAAAGTACAAATTTAAGAGCTGAGTAAATAGCGTCAGCTTCAGCAGTAAATATGGAACTAGAGGATTGTAGTCGGAGAATTGATGTTCGATCTCCAAAAACGGCTGCAGAAGCCACTCTGTCTCCATCCTTAGAGCCATCTTTGTATATTTGCAAGTATTCAGTGTGTTCAGATTTAATTCTTGCAAAGTCCCGCTGAATTACCTGAGGATTGGTACTTTTTATATTTGCGTAGTTCAAAATTAAATGTCGGTTTTGGGTTCAGCCATGGAGGTTTTTTGGGAGTTTCTATAGGGGCTATTTCGTCCAAATTTACATTAGCAGATTCCAGGTGTGGTTTGATACGAAGACTAACGTTTGAACGTTTTTCATATTCAGCTTTCTAAAGAGGTTTGAAAACACAGTTGTGAGCAGGATTGGAAGCTGCTTCACCGAAAGGGGAAGAGTTCCTCAATACGTCAGATTGTAAACGATACCACCGTTCATCATATATAAATAACTTCCTACGTCGGATTTGATATCAGTTCTACTACTCCAGAAGGAGATGCTTTCGTCAGTAGGTCAGATTGTATACCACGCCACCGTTTAAATACATCATCTTCTATTGTCTTCTTTCAAAATCAGATTATCTACTACTACACCGGAAGGAGAGGTTTTAATACGTCAGATTTGATACCATGCCAGTGTTCAAATGCGTCTTCTTCTATTGTCTTCTTTCTTACGTCTATCCTTTTTGCTACTACGCTTCTCCTGAAGGGGATATTTTGCTCAATGCTTTTGGAGATTGAATAATGTTCTTCCACGTATAGTGGATTTCATTACATTATAATAACATTGTTGTCTTTCCAGAAATACATGTAACGTACTTTGTATATATCTTAAGTTTCAGAGGTGTCAAGTCATCAAGGATCGACTCATCGCCGTTACAAAGGAACCGAAATTGGAAACGTGTTTGCCAACAGTGTAGTTCATTGCATGGCAATCTGTAAGAATGTTCATTGCTGTTTCGCAGTCGACTTCAATATTAAGGGAGCTCAGTGTGTAATGAAACAACGGCAGTAGAATACCGAAGGAACAAAGGGGTGATATTCACAAAAATCGAAGTCCAAAGACAGGGCAAAAACGAGAACACAGAAAACAATGACGTTAGACACAAAAACAATGACGCCAGACAGACACAAAGCACAGAACCAGAAACCACAACATTCAGAACAAAGGCACTCACAGTGTGAACTCCAGTGAAACTAAGAGTGACATCAGGTGCTCCGGAAGGGTAAGCATGTCCTGCTCTGTTAACAGCACCCGTCACACTGTGAGTGATTCAATCCGGGAAAATGTCAAAGTCGGTAGTCAAATCCGGGAAGACGTGAAGAAGAGAATAGAAAATGCAGACAAAGATGTACTAGTCTTTGGAAAGGGCTGGAAAGTTGCTTTTCTGTATTAGATCCAACAGTTAGTTAATCAAACAACTTTGTACTTTAGTAAACAAAAGAAGGCATGAACTACAGGAAACCACAAATTGCTGTCGCCTGGTATTTTTGTCAAGGACTATGTGTTATAAACTTTATTTATATTTTAAATAAATTAAACTGTGATGACAACTTTTGAGATGATTATGGTATGATTCTTATAATAAAATCAAAGTCACTGTATCAGACAAGGCTGGTAAAAATTATTAGAAATGATTTCATTACAAAGCTGGAATAGAATGTGTATCAAATAATAAATATTTGGGTATTTTCTTCTTTGCCTCTCATTTGCAAAGAATTCTATACAAGAAAGCGTAGAAAACTTTTCTAAGTCTTACCATCCCTATGCAGACCAGTATTACTTTTTGACCACACTATAAAACCTTGGTCGCTAAATGGTTCCGAAACATGGAGCGTATTTAACAAAAATAACAGTAAATTCAAATACCCCTCTATAATACATATTCTGATGAATGATTGTTTTGTGAAACTTTACATCTCAAATTTTGTAAATATATATTAGCCTTACATAAGAAAAGTACAAATCATGCATCTCTCTAAGAACTGTGTAGACACCATTTGCATTTTAATATATGTTTAATTATTCAGGGATTTACGGGACGCGTAAAACACGCGTCTGGTACGCAAAAATAAATGACAGGACGCAAATTTTATTACAATATGCGTCCGACGGGACGCAATACAAATAATGTATAAAAATACTGAGGATATCTGGCACCAAGTTTTGTAGCATCACGAATCTGCTCAATTTCCATGAAAGAATATTATTTGAAATTCAAGATTAAGGAGAGACTCTCTAAGCAATTTGTTTCCATTTTAAGATTCATTTTCGGGAATGCCTTTGATGTTACCATTATAAGTCGAACAATGTCGAAAAAACGATAGTTCCAGAATGACCGGATTGGTTTGGCGTCATCATGACATCCGGATTGATTTGGCGTTATCATGACATTTGTGTTCGGCGGGGGTAAATACAGAAATAAAGACACACCACAAACTTGCACATTATCAACATGATGCAATGTATTTTTGCGCTTAAGTTAATACACCCGGCGCCTGAATTGATATTTAGCAACTCCGACTACAGACCTTCTGGGCGCGTCCAGGGAAATGTCCCATCCATGCATGTTAGTCAAGTCATAATACGGAAAGCCTAACCATGAACCATTATAGCCAAACAGTGTGCAGAAAAGCGAAATCACGTTCAGTATCAAGACCCATTCTTTAGTTTTTGTTCAAGTGCAGACTTGCTCGGAGTCGTATATAATAGGCTTAATTTTCTGCCAATACCCATTTGTTTGGACAAGAAAATTGTATTCCTCCAATCAAAACTCCTTACCCCCCTTTGTCTCTTCCACCTGTATTACTTTTTATGTAATTTTTTGAATTGATCAACTGGCTTTCGTCCTGATATAGCATAATGATGCTTACTGGACGTAAAACTTTAACTAATCAATCAAGAATAAATTATGTGACATCATCGGACCCATATTTTCTTCAGAAGGACCCAGGAAAATTTTTAAGTTGGGTCCCTGGGACACCTGACAGGAGCGGAGGTAAATCCCTGAATTATTGTTCTTAACAACAGAATTTTCATTATTAGATAATGCGTACTTATGCAGCAAAGAATTAATGCATTAATTCCAAGCAGAAAACATCATGATACTATTATGTCTGTGTATTAATATAATTTTGGAATGATTTTGAAACAACTAATTGTCTGACTGGAAATCCATCTGTGAGGCATTAGAAGATGGTAAACTTACCACATTTGGCCTCAATATATATGTTTGCTTAAATGCAAAAATATTTTTGTTGAAATATTCTATGGTTATGGGTTAACAGGAAAATTACTCAAGTATTGATGTACGACAACAGAGATTTTTCTTTGTAGAAAAAGGTATAAATTGCACATTTTGTCAAAAAATATCAAATTTGAGCAATTTTGACTACTTTTCTTAAAAGGAAACGTAGAGAGCATGCAAGAACCACAAAAATATTAAAATGGGAGGTCCACCGTATTTGTACTAACAAGCTGGTATATTATCTATTTGATTCTTAAATGTGCTTTATATTTCCTATTAGGAAAACCGTTCGGAAATATGCCAAATTCCTTGTATTTTTATGAAACGTTCAAAAGTAGCTTTAAAAAATAACGTGACGTCAGAACTGTACCTACGGTGTCGTCATATGTTCTAAATTTTGTATTTTTTCTCCAGTGGGATCTGAACTATAAACGAACACAAAAAGAAAATATTAAGATGCAACTTAAAAAAAATCACCAAATTTTGGGGTTGAATCAGCACCTTATCGCGCCTTGTCCTTGCCTAACCTTAGAGACAACTAAAAAGTCAATATTTAGATTCAAGCATCTGTTCACATGTTCGTTATAGAAACAGGTCGATAAAGTTAAATACCAAGCATGTCCATCCGGTAGTAAAGTCAAATTCAGTAGTAGATACAATAATTTTAAACTGTTAATCAGAAAACAGATATCTCCACTTTGTAAGAGTTTGAGAAAGTTTTTTACCGCATGAAAAATATAACCAAAGTTAGAATTTGATTGATTGATTGATTGAATATTGTTTAACGTCTACTCAGCAATATTTCAGCTATATCAAGACGAGAACAAGTTTGTTAATAAATAATCACTTTGGGGTATGGAAAGACCATGGGACGGGAAATTCTGACTGCCACTGGAAAAGTAGGGTGAAATCGTCAAGGGCGGGGAATTTAGCCTTGTAGCCGATCACCTACGGACCACCCCAAAAAGAGCTTGCTACAAGGATTCTTTAACGTGCAGGAAGCGTGGCATTATTTCCAACACGTGGACCTGAGTTTACATCCCATCCGAAAGATGGGTTGTGTATTTATAAATCCCGCACAACCACGGAATGGGTCCTATTTCTATATCCCGGGACCCTCGGGGTCAGCCTCCGTTTAGGAGGGGTCACACCCCGCAAGCCGGAGATACTAGGTCCTATTTCTATATCCCGGGGTTCTCTCGGGGTCCTCTGTTAGGAAGACTCATCATACTCCAAGGTCAGAGGATGCTGCGGGCCTATTCATAAGCCGGGACCGCGCACGGCGGGTTAGAATTTGAAAATAAATCGAAAAAGAATTGGAGGGTATTGAAAAATGTCATTTCTTATGTATATTTCCCCTTTAGAATTTATCATAATACATTAAGTAGTGATTTTCTACATTGCAGCCATTTAAGCAAATATACGCTGCATTGCTCTCAACACAGAAGTATTTATCAACTTGCAAACACAAATAAAAACATGTAAATAGAAAACTTCAGAATATTTATTAAAAATCTGAATAATTTTTCATGATACTCTCAATTAAAAAATACAAAACACCTTAGTTCCATAATAAACAGAAAATTTGTTATTTTGTGGTTGTGTTTTAAGGAGTAACCTCTCACCAGCCGAATAAGAATGAAATAATATGGAAAGCCGTACTTTAAAAAAAAAATATGGAAAGAATAAAAATAATATCGAAATAGTAGGCCTTAGTATTTCAAGGGGTTAGACTTCTGATAAAAGAGTAAATTCTTATAAAAGGCAAGGTAAAATCAACATCTTTAATTTTTTGTTTTGAGCTTTATCTTGAAGTGTAATGTTAATATAATGTCTTCATATATCCAGGGAATAAAATTAGAATATTCGATTTCATAAGATCATTGGTGGTATACAATAACTTAATACTTGATTTTTGAAAAATGCCTGTGACTCACCCTAGCAACAAATATACTACAGAAATAAAGCATGGTCTCATTACATCATTTCCCTAGAATATTTGTTTGATAAAATAAAAGTTATTGAGATATTGGACTCGAGAAAGGAGGCGTAGATAACTTCACCCCATAATACAGACTAAGCAGCATCATCGCTGGCGTAGCGTCCTTCTGTCTACTCAAACCTGTAAGGACTGAACTTCTTCACAGGATGCTATTAACATCACCAATATTTTAAATCGCGAAGATGTCACTTCTAAAATCCCTCCTTACTTCAAAGAACAATCCAAATCTATAGTATCCTACTGCTATACAAATATTTTACGAAAGGATATGGAGTAAATGAACACCACAATGAGACCATAACACATATGTTAACTCCAACTGCAATAATTTTAATGAGCTGTATGGTCATTTCGGAAATTAATTCCTCATCAGCAGCACTAGAACCCAAACAAAGGAAATTCATATTCAAAACAAAGACCATTAGCAGGAGAATTTTTAACTACAAAAAGACATTGCAGGACGTAGACATTGAGAATTATTTGAAACTTCTCTTTTTTCGTTTACAATCCTTTGGACATGTCATTTCCAGTGATCTTAAGATCATTGAAAACGAATTTCAAGGGATGGAGGTCTCCAGTGGTCTGAAATTCCCAGAACAACAGCATATTAATGGGAATTTCAGTTTCAAGATCGTTATGGACACTGTTGAAGATTATGACAGAGCGTGGTTTAAGAGAGAGACAGCCCAAGAAACAGAACTTGAGTTCTTGCAAGATTGGGTAATATCCATTCGATCTTTAGTGCAACAATCGACATAAGACTATGTGAAGGCCATGAAGCCAGTTAGTGCCTCTCTATATTAAATGACTAATATGTTGTTATTCCTGCAGACACAGCACATTATTTTATGTGCATCATCAAAGATCTAGGCATTGATTAAAAAACACCAGGAAGTGCTACATACAATAGAGATTTCTTTGACAAAAAAGAAACCCTTTCCAATCACAAGTCATTTATGTTCTCACTGAATATACATACTTAAAAAAAAAATAACAATCAGGACTTTCCATACCTATATTGGGTACCGAAATAACATAAAAATCTATATAATGAGAGATACATCACAGGATCTTCATCTTGCTCACCTACTGAATTGTCAATAAAACTAACTAAGATTTTGTCCTCAGTCAAAGACAGACATCAAGCATACTGTGAAACTATTTATGCCTGAAGTGACATAAATCACATGTGGATACTTAAAAATTCGAAGGATTTATTGGAAAATCTTAAATCCCGTTCATTTTATCAAATACATCCACTCAATCAACGTTTGATTTTTTCTATGCTGTATACCACAATTCCTCATGATCTTAAATCACGAATCAAAATTATCATTCAAAAAGCCTTTGCCGATTTCAAAACCATCTGTTGTTTTAAGTTATAACTCCACATTTTTTCAAAAACTAAATTCTACGCTGAAAAACAGATGCACAGTATGCTTGATTTTCTAATTGATAATATATTTGTCCCATTTGGTGGTGCTATATATATACAACAAGTTGGCTCACCAATGGGCACTAATTGCGCATCTCTACTCCCGGACTTGTTTTTACAATTTTACGAGACTGAATCTCTTCAGAAACTCGAAAAAGGTAATAAAATAAAAAATGTTAAATCCTTCAATCTCACTTAAAATATATTGATGATGTTCTTTCCATCAATAATGGATCGTTTGCTAAATGTATCCCATTAATATATCCCCAGAGATAGGGGAAACGATAGAAACCACCAGATCTACATCTTTTTGAAATTGACGAAAATTGTCACTGTACGACAAAATGGACGATTTTAAATTCAAAATTATCAATTTCCCTAACATAGACAGTAATATCCCAGTTTCTCCTGCTTGCTTACGGAGTGTTTGCTTCACAGCTGATTCGTTACGCGAGACATAGCACAAATTATACAGACTTTCTCATTAGACATAGTTAACTCCGGGACTGCCTTATCAATCAAGGCTTCAAAAAATTCCGTCTGATACGATCATTAAAATTTTAATCCCCTTAGATCGAGGATCGGGGGGAATATTGTTTTTGTCCTGTCTGTCTATCCGAAACTTTAACCTTGGCTATAACTTTTGAAATATATAAGGTAGACTTTTGATACTTGGCAAGTATGTAGGTCTAGTCAAGAGGAACATAAATATGCAAAAAAAATTAGGTCAGGTCAAAGGTCAAGGTCACAGAGGTTAAAAGACGGTGAATTTGGCTGTTTTCACATATTTGACTGTTGAATCCTTATTATTTATCGTATTCAGACGGGGTTTGTTTTGTGTTATTGTTAATTAACAAAATTGCACAACTGAAGTATGTCGACAGATTTAAGGTAGCATTTACCGTTTTCGAGAAACAAATGGCCTAAAAGGGGACAAATGCAAAAAATGAATTTTTCAATTTTTTGTCGGATCTTGATGCAGTATATTTCTGTAAGATTCTTATAGCATGTTTAAACAGATACTTTTAACAATCAAGACCATTTCAATAAACAATAGGCCTGAACTTCATCTGTTTCAGAATAAAGGGGTTAAATTGGGTATTTTCATGGTAATAAACAACTTTTGAACTATGTAAGATAGACTTTTAATACTTGGCAAGTGCATAGGTTCTGTCTAGAGGAACATATATATGCAAAAAAATTAGGTCAAAGGTCAAGGTCATAGGGGTCAAGAAGGGATGAAATTGGGTATTTTCATATATTTTACTGTGGAATCTGGGGGCATATGTAGTGTTTCACAAACACATCTTGTTTTTAATAGATATGAGTCATTGTGGAAAAATTTGAAGTTTCTGTCCGAAATCTGATTCAAGATTCATTCTTTACTCAATATTGCGATGATCGTTGCTTTTAACTGTCTACGACCTTTCAATAGCTATTGCTGTCGAGTTGCTACCGGACACTACGACAATGGAAGGCGAGGCTTGGCTAGTCATAAAACCAGGTTGATCAACCATTTCTTTTGAGGTGCCTGCGCAAGAAGCGACCAATTCGGTTGGCAGATTTGCCGATGTGTTTTGTCTCATGGACTTCGGCTCTCGACTGCTCTATTCGATAATTTGTTGTAAACCCTATTTCGTATAAATATCAAATCAGGATAAAAAGACTCCACTTTTGTTTCATCTTTACGAGACTAAAACACATAGTGATGAATGTGAAAAATTATAATAAACAAGCTCAACTTATAACAATTGCGTCCTTTTTTCTGTTGAAGCTAGCATAGTTAATGCTCTCGATGTTTCTTTTCTGCAAGAACAATCTTCTCATGCTTTTCCAGCACAACTTTATACATAGCACCTGCCTCGATTCCACTGTCCCTATATTGATTAAACTGAGTATGGGCAATAATGATAGCCTTTGTTGAAGTTCGCTTAGTTAATGCTCCCTATCTTTCCTGGTGTGCAAGTACAATCTTCTCATCTTTTTGATTCTCAACTTAGTTCATAACACTTTCTGCCTAGATACTTACGTCATTGGCAATGACTATAGCAATTGTTGAAGTTTGTAAAGTTAATGCTCCTGATTCTTTCTTTTTTGCAAGAATGATCTGTCATCTGTTTTCCCTCCCCAACTTGGTATATACTAGCTACTGTATCGATTCTACTGTCTTTAAATTCAGGAAAATTCTTAGATTTAACATCTAACTATGTTAACATACTCATGATCTTTCAGTTTTAGGGTATTTGTATGGATTTTTTGTTAACAGAGTACCATGTTCTAGTTCGATGATGCAGGCTTAGCACACTGTGGGATCTGCAATCAGAATATCAATGTAAATATCCAAGAAAAACGCTATCTTTTTTCTAAAAATTATGTACGACACGTTTGGAATAGATTGTATGCAAATACAAGAAGTTAGAAGATAGCTGTGTTATTAAAAATGTGTTCGATAATTGTATATGTGCGAAAGGTACGGGTGTTCGGCTGTACGTTTAATGAAGCTTTTTGTCCTAAATATTAGGAAAAACGGTAAGTACTCAAACGTGAAAATCTTTGTTAAGTTTACCCACTTTTCACCCGGCCCCAAAATCAATTTTAGGGGCTTTATGTTGATGTGCCGCCAGGGGATGGTTGGGGAATGCCAAGTCTATGCCAGTAGTCGTGTTATAATTAGAAAAGCATGGCTTCAAATTGTGGAGACCCGCCACGCTTCATGCAGTACGAAGGTACGAAGGCCGCTTTTATTTAAAATTCAACATTTACTTATATTCCTAATTCTTACAATTAAACATGCTATTATTGAACTTGAAGGTATTTACATAGAAATTCAGTCAGGACTTTGAAGTATTATAATGCCGGGAACTCTTAAAAAACCCCACTTGGCTAATAATTTTCTTAGTATTACTGCAATCAATTCTGAAGGGTAATTATCGCGTGATAATTCAATGGACGACCTGTCGCCTTAATTTTTAATTAGAACACTGAAACACCCTCGGTTTTGTAAAGATGGCTTTATAAATCTGAGCGAAATTACCAGCAGGTGATGCAAAACAAACACTTTTAAAAGACTCTTTTGTTTTCCTCGAACCAACTTCCTGCTGCGACACGGACAGCACGAAAAAATTTAGAAACTTGCAGAAAGGAAGATGTACAGAGAAAATAACTATTTAGGATTGATTTTGCTGCACTAAGACTTGTAGTGTTTTAAGTTTATTAATTTACACATGGGAAGTTAAATATTCTAAATAAATTACTGATTTTATACGATGAATTTTGTATAGTTACAAGTTATGATTATTTCTTGGACGGCTCTGTTCGCTACCCTCTAAAATGAAACCTCTCTCTTAAATACTATAAAGATTTACCAAACCTCTTCAAAATTTCATCATGGTACTGTTTGAGGGTTAGAGAAGTGACACCATGGATTTCAATTGGTTTTGTCTAGGGGTTAGATAATGGCATTAACCAATCCGCTACCAAACAGATTTTTTTCAAACAATATATGCCTCACTGATAGTGTGACGGGTGTCGTTAGCGGGGCAGGACATGCTTACCCTTCCGGAGCACCTGATGTCACTCCCGGTTTTCATGGGAGTTCACACTATGAGTGCCTTAGTTCTCAATGTTATCTTTTTATTTCCGTGCATTGTAGCTGTCTCACGTCCTTGTTTTGTCTTTGTTTTTATCTGTTACCGTTTTTGCCATGTCTTTGGACTTCGATTTTTGTAGTCATCGCTTCCCTTGTTCCTTCGGTATTCTACTGCCGTTGTCTCAAATCTAAATCTTTGTATCTATTGGTTCAACCACTAAGTCGCCAAATGTTGACGTTTTCTCATTCGGCTACCAAACGATTGGATACAGTTGTCTCTAGTGTCTTTTTCCCACATTCCTAACTGAAATAAATGCTGTCAATAAACCTGTTCAAATCCCCTCCTTCTCACTGCCTCGCCCTCCACCTAAACCCTGTCAATAAACCTGTTCAAATCCCCTCCTTCTCACTGCCTTGCCCTCCACCTAAACCCTGTCAATAAACCTGTTGAAATCCCCTCCTTCTCACTGCCTCGCCCTCCACCTAAACCCTGTCAATAAACCTGTTTAAATCCCCTCCTTCTCACTGCCTCGCCCTCCACCTCAACCAAGTTGACCTCCTCAACAGGGGCATTCCTTTACCTTTTTGATCCTTGTTATTGGATATCTGGCCATCCTCCTAGTTGTCATCGTTGTCAATTTGGCCTTTATTTTAGTTTTTGTTCTTATTTTTTATTTGTATTGTATTTCTTGTGCAGGTATTTAGGGAGAGGTCTTGTATAGGCTTTGCCTGTTGCTCAATCATTTTTGTGTGAGTGAAATAAGTTTAAATCCTTAATCCATGAATCCTAACTTAATCCGGATGGAAAAAATCCACATTTTTAATTTCTGACTCCACATCCATACGTATAAATAATCCTCATTTAACAAATCACTAATACATAAATCCGTTTTTAACCCCAACAAAAGAATCCACAAAATTTTCATTTAAAAAATCATTTATCCATGAACCCTGTTTTTAACCCGATTAAAAGAATCCACAGTAACTTCGGTATTTTATTATTTCTTTGCCTAAAATTTAGTCATCCTCCCCAGATAGTTGTTTAGGACAAGGTTCGGTAAGGGCCTTATTTGGCCCACTAATTTCCTCATTTTGGAAAATATGTCAAAACTTTATTGTCTGACCATTTTCATACAGTTAAATGGTTGCATTTAATAGATTCGTGTTCATTTTGCAAAAATTACTATTGGTATCCTAGAAATAATGCCAAGATATTAGCCCAAAAAGGCAAAATTTTCAAATTGTAGATTTTTGTCATTTCTTTTTATTGTTTTCTGACTGAAACTGAAGTGGTCAACCAGGTGTACACTCAAAATATTTATATATAATTTGTAATTTACAATTTTACACAATGAATCTCATCAGTGTACAAAATGTTTGCAAATGTTAAATATGCAAAACACTCCCCACAAATCTAGCCCTTTTCAGCGATTTCCCAAATTTATTATATGTCTGAGTAGCTTATTTGAGCAAATCTATTGAATTGAATCCCCAAAACCAATTGAAGTAGATAGTTGAGTTCGACAACCGCCACCGATCTTTCTTTAGCTTTTTTTTTTAATTTTGGGCCAAAAAAATGGCCTTAGCGAACCCACTCCTTGATATGTATTGGAGAGAGACAAAAATTCTTGTGATGACCATGTGTGGAGTGTGGAGTCTGTAAAAAGATTCCCCGTGAGAGAGATGTATGCTCTATATACATTTCAATTATGGTGTACTTTTTCTTGAGAGAATTTCTCATATGGATGCACCATCCTTTTTTCAAATTTTAGCTTTTTAATTTTTTGTAATTTAAATTGTTTGTTCTGACCACCTGTTTATTGTGCCCACGTCTTATGATTTTATTATGAAATGTTTTCTAACAATTGGCTCGATGAGTGCCCTGTGTTTGTTTAAATGTTGTGATCGTCTTCTACTTTGTCGGGAAATTGATGACAGCGATTGTAAGAACACTTTGCCGTTTAAGTTTATGTTTGTTGACGACCCCGCATCAATTGGTCAAAGAAAAAAAGACATGGATGTAGCGTTGCTCAGCAATTAGCAATGAATTCCGCTCAAACCGGTGCTAGGGGCCGTCTTCAATTTGCTATAAGGTAGGAGTAATGCTCATTGTTGAAGGCCTCATGGTGACTTCAAGATGAAGAACAACAATAAAAGCGTTGTTCCATTGCTTGGTTTTGCTATGTATTTGTAGAGATTTTGTCTCATTTGCATTTACTCCATATCCATTCATTGTTAATTGCATCTTGAAATAAAAAGTTTTTTGACTTCATTCACCGTCAGTGCTTTTCCAAATAGATGTCGAAAATCTGACAATATGGTTGATAAGTTAGAGTATTACGCCCAGTGAGCAATATTTCAGCAGCATCAAGACGAAAACAAAATAATCCATTAAATAAATAACACTTAAAGAAGAAGATATTTCATGTGGAAGGACAACTGGGACAACGAGTTAAAATTGCCACTGGAAATGGGAGAAATGGGAAGGGACAGGAATTTCCGCCTCCTATATGACCCTACGTAAGCAAGCTCTTATACTGCATGGGGAGTGGCGTTTCTACAGAGAATTTCTCTACAACTGTTCGCTGTCAGGCTTTCTATATTATGACCTAAATACCCTGCATAGAAAGGTTATTCCCCAATTCAACACCTAAGGACAAGCCCGCCAGCTCTGTAGAGGGAACCGCTGCAAACCGATTCAGGTAACGGTTCGAAAATTCAACTGTTAAGACTTCCTCTATATTGAAGAGACGACGGTTCTGAAATGACCCTAGGCAAAGAAAAAAAATCATCTCGCACTTTGTTAGTGTTTTTTCCTGTTTTGAGGAATCGCAGATTGATTTATTCTTTTGTACACAAAGTGGCATCAAATGTTGGAGAATTGTAGATCGAACTTGTTACTATTTCTATACTTCATTATATGTATCGAAATAGACAGGATTTTCTTCCAGAAATGTTCACACCGTCTTTTATCCCTAAGATTTTTTTTATATAAAAGTGCTCAGTGAATTGCATGGATGTTTTGATATCATCTGTTCTGAAGAGATATTGGGTATTGAAATTGTAAAAAGAGATTATCTTCATTTTTTGTGCATTTGTAAACCAATAACATTCTGAATTGTTACTGTTTCTATTCTTCTTTACAGTCGATAGAAATATTTTTTCCTTTACATTGGATTTTATTACCAGAATGTGTGGAAAAGGTAATCTGGTGAAGTCAACTGCATTGGCGCTTTGAAATATCTTGCTGTGAAGAAAGATATACTATTTAAGTGATAAAATAAGATTTTGTTTCAATTTGAATGACCACGGTAATGCAAAACATCCTCCTAAGTCCTTGAAGGGGAGGTTTGGCATGCCATAAACCGGTTTAACCAAACATTTCTTTTGAAATGTCTGTATACCAAGTCAGGACCTTTCCGATCCTGAATTTTTCCGGCGGTTTCCGCCAATTTTTGTCTCATTGACTTCTGCTCTCGACAACTCTCTTCGACAATTTTGTTATAACCCCATTAGTTAATTAAGATAACTGAAACCGCCTACAATGGCCGGAAATCAAAATCACACGCCACAATCCATCAGGGACCTGCACAAGAAAAACACTAATTTAAAGACAAAAGTAGATTGATTGATTGATTGGTAAGAGCTGACGTCCAATGAGCAATATTTCAGCTATATCATAACGGGAACAAGTTAATCAATTAAAAAAATTGTAAGAAAAAGAAGAAAGAAATAAAGGTAGAAGGGACAACCGGGGTAACGACTTTTGATTGCCACTGGAAAAGGGGAGAAATGGGTAGGGGCAGGAAATTAAGCCTTCCATACGACACCCAGTGCGTCTGCTCTCTTTAAAGAAATATAGAAGGAGTCTTTATACTGCATGGGGCGTGGAGTTTCTCCAAACAGTTTGGCTACAATGGTTCGCGGTCAGGCTTTTCGTATTATGACCTGACTACCCCGCATAGACAGGGCATTCCCCTATCCACCAACTGGGGACGCGCCCGACACTCTGTAGCCGGAGCCCCTGAAAACCGATCAAGGTGCCGGGCCTCTGTTAGGAACTCATATTCCAAGCTCAGAGGATGCTGTAGGCCTATTCATAAGCCGGGACCGCGCACGGCGGGACAAACGTAGACGCGGAAAGGAACTCGGGATAACCAGACTTGGCACCGGCATTAGCAAGAGCTAGCAAATGATTAAAACCAGTTAATGGGTACCCAAAACCTCTTTATTTATTACAAAAGCAGTATAACAGTAAACACCTACACCTCTATCCTTTTGCCAATAGTATAATAAATATACAATTAAATCCTTAAATAGGTAGACTACTAGCTCTCCTCAGAAAGATACAGAAGGGTTTACATACTGGATGGAACTTTGCATTTCACCACACAGCTCGGCTGCAATGATGGGAGTTTATATCCGTATTTTGACCCGAATACATGCACAGGCAGAGTATTCCCCTATCCACCACCAAAGGAGAAGAGGGGAATGGGTAGACACAGGAAATGTAGCTTTCTATACGACTCCAAGCAAGTCAGCTCTCCTTGGAATAATCTAAAAGGGTTTTTTATACTACACAGAGCATGGCGTTTCTCCACACAGCATGGTTAGAATAGCTTGCCGTCGGGCTTTCCGTATTATGACCAGACTACCTCACATCGACATGGTATTTCGCCCTATTCAGAAACTGGGACCGCGCCCGGCTACTCTGTAGACTTTGACGAATAGAAAGCTCTGTAGCCTGTGAAGGAAAGGATGTCAAATTGTAAATGAAAAAATGAAAGATAAAATAAATAAGTAAATGTTATTTAAAATATTAGTCATTTTCTTCCCTCAATTTTTAATCTGTAGACTCCAAAATTTAAAGAGTTATGGATCCCCAGCAGTAATCAACCATTAAAATGAATGCATTATTATTATTTTTCATATTTAATTTTATGATAAAAATGCATGTTTTCTGGACTTGCGATGACATGATTAAGGCACTGAATTGGATTTTTGTTCATTTTGGCAACTTCGTCTATCAACAGTTCATTGGAACTCCAATGGGTACAAACTGTGCACTTTTCATTGCAGATCTTTTCCTCTTCTGAACGAACGGGACCATACAAAATATAATAGTGATCAACTTATATCAATTTTCAACGATAACAGCAGGTATATCGATGAGATCCTTACTACTGACAATCCCTAGTTTTTAGACTATGTCGACCACATTTACCCACAAGAACTGAAACTTATTAATATAGCAAACAATGATTCTAAATACTGCTTATTTCGCGATCTAATAACAGACGCGTGTGAATCGTACCAGTTGAGATATATACACCCCGTGTGTCGCCAACAAAAAAAGGGAAATTAGTAATCGTGAAATCAAAATCATCCCTTTTAACAGAAATTTTAGTTTTAATTTTTCCAGAGTCAACGATGTTATACTCTTGACGACTGTAATGAACGTTACCTTACTATCACATCCAAACATTTACAACGAGGTTACAGATTTCATAGATTGATAAACACATTTAAGACGTTTTATAGAACATTTGATATCTAAATATAATGCGACTTGCAAACAGCTTATACTAAGGGCATTTCTCATCCTCATGTTTACTGAAATGTTATTAAAAATGTCAAAACTGAAAAAAAATTAAGAAAACCTGGGACGTAACTTACATTCTTAACCTAATATATTGACCGCATATTCTTCGTAATTCCGTTAAATTGACTCTGGGATCCAATGACCTAATTTTTTTACAATTATACTGACCTCTCACTGATACTGCCGATGTCTACTGAAATCCATGATGATTCTTTACCAAACCCTTTGGGAAGTTTTGAATTCGATAATTATTCCGTAGTTTGTCAGTGTTTTACGAGCAGACTAGGCTCCTTGAGCTAGCTTGCAGTTTAGCAGCGAACACCCCTTGACCCATCTTTCTAAATTACGTTTTGTCTTATTCTTTCCTTTTCAAGATTGTGGTCTACCTTTATTGGGTTTTATTTGTATGTTTATTATACTTCAGGGAAACGGGACAGATAAATTACGGACTTATCCACCAGAGAATGAACCAAACATACAGACACTTATGAGAAAATCCAGGTGTTACTACATGCAAACCCGAAATTCACAACCAGTTGCATATTTCTACCTCATGTTTACGACGAATGAAGAAGATTGTCTTGGAAACCAACAGGTACGAACTTACTTTGTTCTATATGCTTTACTTGACTACAGTTTGTTTACAAAATTGCGGTTTTTTTTTACTACCGTACAAGTAAAGCTTCTCATTATACTTTCTTTCCTCTTTTGGAAAATTCTTGCATTAGCTTTATGGCCGAAACTCTTCCTCAAAAATCTCCGTCCTGAGATCCAACTGTGTATATAGGCAAGTATTCGGGGTGTTCAGATTTAATTCTTGCAAACTCCTGCTGGATAACCAGATGATTAGTGTCAGATTTTTTTTTATATTTTCGTAGTTCGAAATTAAATGCGGGTTTCGGGTTTAGCCATGGAGGCTTTTTTGGAGTTTGAATTGGTGCTATTTCGTCCAATTGTACTTTGGCAGATTCCAAGTGTGGTTGGATACGAAGTTTTAATAACATTCGGCCGTTTATCATATACTGTCTATGAAGTGGTTTGAAACACAGTTGTGAGCAGGATTTGAAGGATACGCTTTTAGCTTAGAAGCGTATTGTAATCCAAGTTTGAGACGTCTGTCTTCTAGGGATAACATAGAGACTCTCCAACGGAGGAGTTCTGAACGCACCCAAGGACAGACGTAAACCTTGGTGATGAATTGTATCTAATAATTTAATGTATGATTTACGGGCAGAGCCGTAAACAAAACATCCATAATCTAACTTTGATCGAATCAACGATCGATATATATTTAATAAAACAGTGCTATCCGCACCCCAGTCGGTACTAGACACAATTTTTAAAATATCTAATGCCTTGAGGCATTTATTCTTTAGCATTTTGATTTGGGGAAGAAAGGAAAGTTTACTGTCAAAGATTAAGCCAAGGAATTTGGCTTTTTTACAATATTAATAGGGTTATTATACAGTTTTAGCTCTGGATCTGCGTGTAGTTTCCATTTACAACAGAAATGCATTCCAACTGTTTTAGAGCTTGAGAACTTAAAACCGTTCTCTTCGCCCCATTTTTCAATTCTGTTCAAACAGAGCTGCCTTTGTCTTTCTATGTTATTCATGTGTTTACCACTATAACATTTCAGGAAGTCATCTACGTACAGTGATCCATCTATGTTATTTTTCAGACCTTCAGCTAAACTATTGATTTTAATACTAAACAATGTAACGGAGAGGATGCTTCCCTGCGGAACACCCATCTCCTGTTAAAAAGGATCAGACAACGTAGAGATTACTCTGACATTAAATTCCTGGTCTTTAAGAAAGTTTTCAATGAAAATTGGCAAACTTCCTCTCAACCCCATATCAAAAAGATCCTTTAAAATACCATATTTCCATGTTGTATCATATGCTTTTTCAACATCAAAAAAGACAGACACAATGTTTATTCTACGATAGGGAAACGGGACAGAGAAAGGGGAGGTTTGGGTACCCATAAACCGGTTTAACCCTACCGCTGGCTTTTGCTAGTGCCGGTACCAAGTCCGGCTGTCCCGAGTTCCTATCGTTGTTTATGTTTGTCTTTTGTATTTTTATTGTGGGTTTTTTTCTTGTGCAGTTCCTATTTACTTTCTGGAATGTGGCTATGTTTTTCGGCCATTGTAGGTGTTTCCTGTTATCTTTTTTATTCCACAACATGTTCTTTTATTAAGAGGTCGTTTCTAATGAATGTCTCAAAACGTACAAGATGGTCTATAGTACCACGCCCTTGTCTAAATCCGTTTTGCATGTTAGTCAGTAGACCATTTACTTCAAAAAACCAAACAAGCCGATCATTTATCATACGTTACATGGTCTTACAAACGCAACTAGTCATTGCCAGTGGGCGGTAATTCGACGGTTCTGAATGATCTTTACCTGGCTTTGGAATAGGGAATATTGTTGCATGTTTCAAGATGGACGATAAGTTTCCTGTTTCCCAAATATTTTTCATAAGATTTAAGAGGATATCAAGAACTCAATCATTTAGATGTTTGAGAAGTTGATAATGGATATCATCAGGGCCGCATGCAATGTCGTGTGCCTTATCCAACGATTTTCTGAATTCATCTACCGAAAAGGGTCTATTATAGTCTTCCGGATCCTGAGTTTTGTTTTTTCTTTTTGTTGTTTAATTCGTTGAAATGTGGGGCCTAAATTTTTAGATAAAGAGTGTTTGACAAACGTTTGTCCTATTTTATTAGCTATTTCCTTTTCAGAGGTTAAAACATCTTGGCCATTTTTAAGATGATGGACAGTAGCTTTCTTATTTTTGTCTTTTTTGAATCATGTTCCAAACTTTATTCATAGGGTATGGCAATTTAGTTTTTAAACAAAGTTACGCCACGACGTTGGCCTTCTTTGTTTCAATGTTCTGCGAGCCTTAACTCGAAAGACACGGAAATTGCCAAGATTATCCGTTGTGGGATGTTTGTTTAACCGTCGTTTCGCCTTCTTACACTTTTTAAGAGCATCATCAGAATCATCATTGAACCATGGTTTGCTTGGGTGTTTTGGATTAGTCGAGGTCTTTGGAATGGTTCTATCGGCTATGGAAAGTATTTTTTCATTGAACAGATCATCAACATCTTTAAACAAATCTGAATGTAAGTCTTCCTACACGGTTTCTCGTAAAGAGACCAATCAGCTTTGTCAAAATTGAATCCTGTGGCTTTGTAGTAACAGAGGAAGAAAGATGTTCGAGAATAATAGGAAAATGATCACTACTACACAAGTCGTCATGTACTTTCCAAGAGAAATCTAAGAGAAGAAATGGATCAGTAATAGTTAAATCTATAGCTGTGTAAGCCCCATTCCCAGGATGTAAATACGTGTTTGAACCATCATTGAAAACACATAAACCTTCCTGTGACGTTAAGTCTTCAATTTTCTTACCTTTATCATTTAATGTAGAACTACCCCATAATGGGTTATGTCCATTGAAATCGCCCTTTAGAATAAATGGGGAGTGTAATTGGCCTGTTTAAGTGAGTTGATTGAGGCTAGGATCAGTATTAGGTGGAATATAAATAGAACATAATGTGATAGTTTTATCTAAAGATAATCTAACAGCAACAGCCTGAAGGTCAGTTTTTAGATCAACAGTGCTGTGAACAACATTACTGTTGACAAGGTTATTTGAGCCGCCCATCTTCTGCCGCATAAGTGCTGTATAACGAATACTTTTTTATATTAATATTATCACTTTTCTTTAAACGAGTTTCCTGAAGACAAAATGCCACAAGAGAATACATTTGGACAAGCAGAGTAATCTCAATTAGATTAATTTTCAGACCTCGACAGTTCCATTAAATTATGAAATCCATTATCAACGTGGTGGTCTGATAGCGGGATCTATGTCCCTGATTACTTCCGCTGCGATGTATAGACCTTCCAGGGTCGCTAGCGGATGGGGATCTACTTTAGATCTCCTCCCCTTGGACAAATCTGGAGTTGGAAGTGTTAAATCAACATCCATTCCGTCCTGGTCTTCATCCGACTCCCAGTCGCTGGTAAATCGCTGAAACGGTTGTGTACATGGACATCAAGAAGGATAAGTTAAATAAACACACTGGTGCATTGTGAAATATTGCATACTGCGAATACATTTTTATTCGTGGGGTACCAATTTTCGTGGTTTTTGTTTGTGTCCCCAAACCACGAATTCAAATACTCAACTAAATATGATTTTCTTGTGCAAGCTGCAAACACAAGTGAAAAACATAATGACAGACCTGATCAACGAAGGCCTTAACACTTGCACTTATATCTGAGCTCCACACAAGCTGATATGCATTCTCTTGAACCTTTTAATAGCAGCAAAATGAGTTCAAATGCTTTATTTTGAAGTGTTTCCCAGTTAACGAATTAGCGGTAATTGGCTTCATGTTACAGTTGGTTGAACGCTCAACGTTACAACGCGAACGGAAAACGGAATGAATTGCACGCTTCAAACGATTAGTTGCATTCATACACGCTTCAAACGATTAGTTGCATTTATACACGCTTCAAACAATTAGTATCATTCATACACGCTATACACGGAACATCTAAACTGAATGAACGAAATGAATCATTTCAACCGTGTATTTCGCTCATATCGTGTGTGTAGCCAATAAAATCGACATTCTTGCGTGTATTTCATTTATATCGTGTACACAAACGATATGAATGAAACACACGCAAGAATGGTGATTTGATTGGCTAATGTGAGAATTGATAAAAATTGCAAATTTGTTGAAAAAACGAAACTTATAATAATCTAAACTCTTCGAATAACGGTAAATTCAATCAAACTATAATTATCAAAATTATTGTAATTTAATTCTGCATTGATATGAGTTCTGTTTATCACAAAAAAGTTCCTTCGGAGATTTTTCAAAGTTCTGTCATACAACTGGCAGCCTTCGGTTACATTTGGAGAAACCCCTGGGAGAAACCGGACCTGGGATGGATCCAAAAACATAACTTGCTTATGGAACAAACCTGTAGTATTTAGATTCATTTGCATTCCTTTCTTTAAAACTTTGTCTGTGCTATGTTCCAAAAGATTTTAGCACGTACTATATAGATTTGGGTATTTTGCATTTATCATCAGAAATAACAGTGTAATTGACAAGACAACATATAGTACGCATGCTATAATTATAATGATATAGGGGTCAACATCTTTGAAAGGGAAAACATTTTTAACAATGTGGCCAACCAGAAAGTGAAATAAACATCGGTTGTGGATGCATCATTTGAGCATGCGTTAAACTGTTATGACGGACTAAATCGGCTTCGTGTAGAAATGGGAATATCTGCTGGATAACGCCATGAATATTTCTTAAATTGACTATTATTGTTGACAACATTTTGCAATACACAAACTTGAGTTCATTATGAGTGATCAACACAACTCAGATGCCAATATGGCCGCGCCCATTAACCAAAACAAAGATGATAGACTTGTGTGTTCCCAACCCAATCCTGCCACTACTTCTAGACTAGACTCTACCCCAACTGTTCGAATAAGTAGCAATAAACGGTTACAACCCGACAGTCCTGATACTTTACCAGCAAGTGTCAAACAAGTTTCTCGGCAGACTCGTCGTAGGAGGTCCACTGAAGATCTTACTATTGTCAACAAAAAGGGTACCCTTAAAAAGAATATATCCAGTCAACTCATTGATGCATTGACTAGCGAAGAGGTCTTAAATTCTATAGTACCCTTATTGTCAGATAAACTTTGTGAGGTTGTGCAATTACAAATTCAGGAGGTTGTTGACAATGAGGTTGAGCCTCTTAAGCAACAGGTACAAAATCAGCAAACAACTATTGACAAGCTGAATGAAAAACTATCTACCCAATTTATCAAAATTGATTCATTAGAGGCAAAAGTTAAAGATCAGGAAGAAACATTAAAAGAATATGATGCTGAGATAGATAGTCTTCACAATAAACTCATAATGTTGGAAACCAGGGTGGAAAATCAGGAGCAGTACTCAAGACGTACTAGTCTCCGACTACATAATGTTCCAGTTCCTACTGATGAACGTGGAAAAATACAGCATCCTGGAGATACAGAAAAACTAGCTCTTGACATATTCAATAATAAACTTGGTCTTCAAATTACACCCATAGATATTGGTCGCTCACATCTAATAGGGAAAACATCTAATGGTAAATCCCAGATTATTGTTAGATTCATCTCATATAAAACCCGCCAGTTTGGTTTTTTCTAATAAAAAGGCCTTAAAAGTTGACACAAATAGAATTTTCATTTCTGAAAACTTAACAAAATTCAGATCCGGACTAACAAAAAGGCTTGCAGCTTTAAAATGTAATTTTTGTAAAACTGGATTACGACTCGCCTAAAAAATTATCAATGACCATCAGGACATTGACCAACTTGAGCGCTTAATTATTGGCAGGCAACCACCTGGTGCTCGACCATCACAAAGCCATAAATAGACTTAAGATCAACATCAAATCTATCGTGTGTACATAAACGTTATTGACTTGTCGATTTTAAACTATGTTTTGTCTTGTTTGTCTTGATCTCATCTGTGCAGTTACTGATTTTCAACTTTCCCACTAGTAAATTACCATGTCTTTAAAACTTCACCATCGTAGAATATACAAGTGAGTAAAAAAATTGACAGTGTGTTTTTTCCCCTTACTGTCAGTATTTATTTTTCAAATACCATGTCAATATTTTGTTATTGTTGTCTGAAAATTCCTTTCCACAAAGCTATGATATACAAAATTGTTGGGAACGGTGAAGAATTTATTTATATTAAATGTCTTACAACTAGGTCATCATATAAGTTCAACAAATAAACATAAACATCCTGTGTTAGCTTTCCAGTCATTTAAATCAGGTTCGGTCAACTCAAAGTGTATAAGTGTAGGGTCAGCTCGATACAACTGAGGCAGCGTGGAGATGTATGAAAAGCTTAAAACCAGTGCCATATGTGCTGCTCTTCAGACATCCCCACATTACTCAAATCCAGCCTGACCCGAGAAGTCTACTTTTTTACAACATCAGCAAATGCGGTGAAAATTTATTTGTGTCCCCTTTCAAGCTTGATTATTAATATTGTTCATCATGTTACAAGATTTAAATGTCATCCTGAAATCTGTGTATTATGGAATGTCTAATATATAATAAGTACATCAGAAAGTGATTATTGTCTCGCCCTCGACGAAAGGCGCGGAAAGCGAGACATATGCGTACAAAGTATGACGGCGGCGGCGTAAACTTTCATGTTAAGTTTTTGTGATTAGGTCATTTTCTCAGCAACTTTAAATGGTAGGTCAATTATATTTGGTATATAGGTTGGTCTTGACTAGTACATGACAGTCTGCTATATGGTTTTTGTCTGTGACCTCAATTTCACGGTCCAATGAACATATTAAGTTTTTGTACTTAGTTTAGTTTCTCAGTAACTATAAGTGGTAGGTCAATGATATTTGGTATGTAGGTTGGTCTTAGGTAGTACATGACAGTCTGTCATATGGCTTTTGTCCTTGACCTCAATTTCACGGTCTATTGAGCATGTTAAGTTTTTGTGATTAGGTCATTTTCTCAGTAACTATAAGTTGTAGGTCAATGATATTTGGTATATAGGTTGGTCTTTAGTAGTACATGACAGTCTGCTATATGATTTTTGTCTGTGACCTAAATTTCGCGGTCCAATGAGCTTGTTAAGTTTTTGTGCTGAGTTTCGTTTCTCAGTAACTTTAAGTGGTAGGTCAATGATATTTGGTATATAGGTTGGTCTTAGGTAGTTCATGTCAGTCTGTCATATGGCTTTTGCCCTTGACCTCAATTTCACGGTCTAGTGAGCATGTTAAGTTTTTGTGATAAGGTCATTTTCTCAGTTACTATAAGTGGTAGGTCAATGATATTTTGTTTATATGTTGGTCTTGCATAATACATGACAGTCTGATATATGGCTTTTGTCTGTGACCTCAATTTCAGTGATCATGTTAAGTTTCTTAGTATCTATTAATGTAAGTTCAATAATATTTGGCATATGGGTTTGTCTTGGATGGAAGATGACGGCCTGCTATTTGGCTTTAACCCTTGACCTCAATTTCATGGTCTAGTGAACATGTTTGGTTTTTCAGTATCTATCAGTGGTAGGTCAATTAATATTTGGAATTTTGGTTTTGGGTGATATGTGACAGTCTGCTATATTGCTTTTATCAGTTAATCTAATTTCACAGTCTAGTGAACATTTTAAGTTTTCTGATTTAGGCAGTTTGAGTTTTCACATCAATTTTGCCATCAAGCAGGGACGGGCGAGACATCAATTTAGGTCCACACTTGTGATATGTTCATGATTTTGTTTTTCCGCATATTCGGCTATATATAAATTATGTCTATATGTTCGTCAAGCTTTATATATATTATGTCTATATGTTTGTCAAGCTTTATATGTATTATGTCTATATGTTTGTCAAGCTTCATATGTATTATATGTCTTTATGTTTGTCAAGCTTCGTATGTATTATATGTCTTTATGTTTGTCAAGCTTTATATATATTATGTCTATATGTTTGTCAAGCTTTATATGTATTATATGTCTTTATGTTTGTCAAGCTTTATATATATTATGTCAATATGTTTATCAAGCTTTATATGTATTATATGTCTTTATGTTTGTCAAGCTTTTATCTTATAAAACTTATAAAACAATGTATTAACCTGTATTAACCTACAGGATGCTGTATCTTATATATTCAAGGAATTCCCCATCATTTCAAATATATAATCATTATTGGACAATCATCTAAATCGTATCTAAATATAATTTTATTTTAAAATTTGGCAAGTCTGCAAGTAATATCAAATAAATCTGTGAATATATATATTCCCATCTCTTTCAGAGATTGAAAATGACTCCATTGATTTTTCAATTGTTCAATATTTGTATGTATGTACTTCCTCTGTTCTTTCCTCATTCTTTCATTTTTTGCTTTTCATATGTTGACCTTAATGATGATGTGTGTGGTGATCAGCGAGTTTCTTATCCAATGGGGTGCACCTTAAATATTAATTTGATTCTCGTTATCTACCCCAATGGGTAAATCAGTAGAATGTTATAGGGCGGCCATTGGACTTTTTTTACATACGTCGGACGTGTAATATTAAACAGTTCAAGTTTATAAATCGTGCAGATAGTTACAGAGAAATCGTACTTACCAATTTGCGTGCCACAGTTCTCGTCGTCTCACTCATTTTACTACAGTGTATTAATCCAAAATTTAACATTGTTTTCCTGTTGTTTGTATTATATTATATTTTGGTTATGGGAAACGTGGAAACTAATCCAGGTCCTGAACTACAAAATTCCAATAATGCGAATGACAACACGATTTCCATATGTAATATAAATATTAGAAGTATCAGGAATAAACTGGAATTCCTTGAAAATTTCGTAGACGAATTTGATATCGTAACCGTCACTGAAACACATTTGAATTCAAATATAGATGACAGAGATATACAGTTGGACTCCTTTTATTTCAAATGTTACCAGACGGAGACCGTGGATCAGGTAATTTTGGAGGCCTTGCTATTTACACAAAACCTTACATATCGGTTATTCGCCAGCCTCAGTTAGAGAATGGTATAGACGAAATTATATGGGTACAAGTTCGGGGAAAAGGTCAAACTTTTTATTGTGCTGTACATATCGACCGGAGTGGACCGATATACAATATTGGACTCGACTTAATCATGCCCTAGGGCTCGCATATCAATTAAACAATAACATAGTATTAACGGGTGATCTTAATTCTGACTTGTTCAATATTAACAACAATAGACTTGTAGACACAATGAATCTTTTAATTTTACTAACGCAATAAATAAACCAACGAGGGTAACGGATCATAGTAATACACTGTTGGATCCAATTATTATTAGTGATACTATACAATATAACTTTTCTGAAGTTTTAAAAGTGCCTTCTGAAATTAGTGACCATGATACGACAGTCATATTTATTGAATGTCCTAAATTTGAGTCCAAATCATTTAAAAGGGTGATATGGTTATATAATCAGACAGACACAAATAAGTTTAAAGAAAAACTTGAAATGAACTCCTTTCCAACTATGAGGATGTCAATGAAATGCGTGATGCATTTACTGAGACATTCCTCGGGGTTGCAAAGGAGTGCATTCCGACAAAATCGGTGACTATACGAGATACTGATAAACCCTGGTTTAATAATGAACTCAGAAGGAAAATTAGGAAAAGGGACCGTTGAAGAAAATTTTCTCAAAAAAGTAAAAGACAAATTGACATTAAGAAGTATACACAACAGAGAAATAGTCAATAATTTAAAAAAAATAGAAAAAGAAAATTTCGAAAAAAATTTAGATAACTTTATTCTTGAAAATACTTCAAAACCCAAAACTTACTGGAAAATAATGAAGATGTTAATTAAATCAAATAAAGGTTCCAGTAATATACCTCCACTTCAAAATATTATTGAACATTTAGATTTAGGCGATGTAGTATATGGAGACGATGAGAAATGTGACCTGCTAAACAAATACTTTTGTTCAATATCCTCATTGGATGATTCTAATGTTCAGATTCCCGATTTTCAAAGTAGGACTAATAGTTTCCTTTGCGATATAAATATAACAGTAAATGATATAAGTGACATTATAAAAATATTAGACCCAAATAAGGCGTCGGGTCCAGATATTATCAGTCATAAAATGCTGAAAATATCTCCTGAACAAATAGCCATTCCCCTTCAGATAATTTTTAACAAATCGATGCATCAAGATAAATACCCAACTGGCTGGAAGATTGCAAAAGTTATACCAATATTTAAAAAAGGTGACAGTTCATTGCCATCAAACTATAGACCCATTTCGCTTATTAGCTGTGTAGGGAAAATAATGGAACGAGTTGTTTATAAGTATGTCTATAATCATCTTCACACGAATAAACTAATTTATGAATATCAATCCGGTTTTTTACCCAAATGTTCAACAGTTCACCAGTTACTTGAAATGTACAATTGTGTACTAGATTCTCTTGAAAATAAGGAAATTAATTGTTTTGTATTTTGCGATTTCTCAAAAGCCTTTGACAAAGTTTGGCATAGGGGGTTATTACAAAAGATGAAATCTTATGGTATAGGGTCTGTAAGTCTCGTCATGTGACACCGAGAAATCACGATAAAATTGCAATTTGAAAACGTTTCCCGCCAAAAATATGACGTTGCAGCATTATGACATCCTAATTTTGTGCTTGAAACGTCATATGTTGTTGTTAAAAATGTAACTTCCGGGTACAAATTATGTGCCCGGAAGTTCCAAAGATGAACGAGACTTATTTTTCTTAGATATGGTGTACTTGTACATGACTTATTTTTCTTAGATATGGTGTACTTGTACATGAGATAATATCTCATGTGTACACTTTGTTCATTTACTATTATCTAAATTTATGTAAATTCTAAAACCGAAGGATTAACTCCCTCCATCGTAGTTATGTCCTTAGCTATATTTGGTGTTACTGATTATTCGGATTTCGTTTGGTTTTATGCATTTTAAACATTTTTTGAAATTATGGATTTCCTTTGTTTGGGTTTTAGTGCTGCTGATGAGGAATAAATTTCCGAAATGGCCATACAGCTCATTAAAATTATTGCAGTTGGAGTTAACATATGTGTTATGGTCTCATGTTCATTTACTCCATATCCTTACGTAAAATATTACAGACCCTATTGATGGTAAATTGCTGAGATGGTTTACCAGCTACCTTACTGATCGGCAACAAAGAATAGTATAAAAGGATTCGTCTTCTATACTTTACAATCTTTCAGCTGGTGTACCCCAGGGATCAGTTTTAGGGCCGTTGCTTTTTATTATCTTTATCAATGATATTGCTCAAAACCTTATGTCTTTAGGAAGACTTTTTGCAGATGACACATCATTCAAATTTTCAAGTCATGATCACTTACAGATTAAATCTGTTATTGATCATGATTTGAAGGAGTTGGATGATTAGTCAAAGAGGTGGCTTATGTCTTTTAATCCGGATAAAACAGAAATATTACTATTCTCGAACATCGATACCCCGCAACTTCATTTTACACTTAATGGTAAGAATGTGCCAATTAAAAATTGTCACAAACATCTTGGTGTCACTTTTTGTAGTGACGCAAAATGGAATATACCTACAGAAAATGTAATACAGAGAATTTCCAGGCACCTTAATGTACTTCGAAAATTAAAATATAAACTTTCTAGAAAAAATTTAGAAAAACTATATCTAGTTTTTATAAGACCAATATTTGAGTATGCCTGTGAAGTTTGGGACAATTGTGGAGATGGGAATTCTACTAAGCTTGATCAAATACAACTTGAAGCTGCTAGAATAGTAACTCGTCTTCCAATATTTGTTAGTACAGTATTGATATATAGGGAATTAGGTTGGGAAACTTTGGCAGATAGACGCAAACGGAGAAAATTACAAACTTTTTATAATATTTACCATAATAACGCCCCGCAATATCTTTGTAATCTAATACCCCCAACAATCTAGACTACGACTTTTTATCCTCTGCGAAACGGAGACCGCCGTGTGCGGTACCGGCTGATGAATAGGCCCGCAGCATCCTCTGAGCTTGGAGTATGAGTCTTCCTAACAGAGGCGACACGTTTGCCGTGTGTCGAGACCCGTGTCGATGGTTGACGAGATCCTGGTAGGTGCGAGCCTGTGTTCAGACTCCCGCTACGGCCATAAAATACCCGTTGGGCTGAGAATACAGGATCAATATCTTACTTTGGCTCTGATATCATCTAAACGGGTGGTCGGATTGGCCCGGTCCGATCAATCGGCTGGTCACGCCAAGCCCTCCAGTAAATCTTTCCAACTTGAGTTTAAGTTAACTTGTGTGTAACATTTTTGTTTTGATTTAAACCACCAATCAGTGTAGGGATACTGGAGAAGGCGGTGGCTCATGGGTCAATCAAGTAGTACGCTTTCCATCAGTGCCTGATGGTTACGCTCCACTTGAGTATACCA
>MJUU01067818.1:25554-49111 GCA_002080025.1 Modiolus philippinarum | reverse complement strand
GACACCACTGTCATCTGTTGCCCGTCAAAAGCACTAGTGTCCTAAGCTAGGGGAAAGGTACAACATATCGATAAACACATTGCACCCATCAAGTCGATTGTAAGAAAACATACTGGGATGTGGGCACTACAAACAATATTCTGAAATTTACTATAAAAATGCTAAAATTTGAAAGTATGATACATGTAGTATATCCATATGAGAAATTCTCCCAAGAACAACTACATCATATTCTATTTTTAGTTAAAACCTCAAGCAGAATTCCTGTGACATATATAGTGTACAACAACGACAGTAGAATATATACCAAATGAACAAAAAATATCATGCAGGAGACATGAGATATGGAAAACACTTGCCATTCAAAAGATACACCCACCTAATGTTAAAAAATTACTATTTTTTTTTCCAAAAAGTCCATCACCTTCCAAGGTCACGAGATCAAATATTCGGATATCGTCTGAAAAGTCTTGCCACAAGGAATACCCATGCAAAATATGAAAGCCCTATCACTTACCATTCAAAAGATATTTCCAATGTTAAAGTTTTTGTGGACAAACAGACAGACCAAATACTATATGCCCCCTCGAAACTTCGACTCTCGGGGGCATAAAAATCTAAATGGTGCCCTGATGCAAAAGCCAAGTTTGAACTTAATATCTTGTAACCAGCTTTCATTCACTCGAAATATTTCTGAAATTTTCAGTTTATTTTCTATTCTACCTCATTCCTAAATTAACGAAGAAGTTCATTCAGGTCAATTTTCAAGTTTCTTATATATATTTGGTTATCTTCTGCCAAATATCTGGACATTGTACTGAAGCATGGTTGGGACCCATTATATCGCGGTACTTAATTTTTGAAGATGGCTTCGAAATTACGCTGAAATAACGTTGGTACCGGGATATAATAAACGAGAACCAACTTTCTCTAATTTCTAGCAAATTTAAACACCCCTGATAGATTAGTTATCGAAATAATAACTAAAATGTGTGTAAATTTGATGTCAGTTGGCGATTGGTCAATCATGTAAATTCTAGAAATAGTGCAACCGGATGTTGATGAAATTAACACCTGCATCATTGTCTAGCAAAATGTTTTTTTCTTGCATGTTTTTTACTAAAATTACTTAATTTATTGGTAATATGACATTTTTATTAAAAATATTTCACTCAACACCCCTTTCAATGACACATAGCAACGATGGTAGCAACAAAATTGCGGCATGTTTGAGAATGGAGACCACGGAGATCCCTTTACTTCAAGTCATTTCAGTAAAAATTAGAGAAACAATCTCTAACATTGTTTTCCAGTTTATTACGATAATTTCTCAAATCTCGATAAGGAATTTTTCACATTTAAAAGTTTGAGGTTTTTTTAAATGTGAAAAATTTAACTACATTATGTATATTGATTTGAGCAAGGACTTATAATAAGTCCTTGATTTGAGAAATATACATAATAAACTGGAAACAATGATAAGATAAGAAAGATTTATTTGAAATTCGGTTAGTTATAACAAAAAAACATAAGCTCTATAGACCTTTTTACCGAATATAAAACAAATACATGCATAAATAAGACACAAGTGGCATACATAAAACAAAGTAAGCAATCATAAGACACACAAAGCATACATATAAAACAACAAGAGGCTCTCAAGAGCCTGTATCACTCACCTGGACCATGGCTGACATAGATAAAAGGCATTTCCAATAGGAAAAACAAAACATAAAATTTAGCAGAATACTTTTTTTTCTAAAATTACAGTATTCTTGTTTGGTTTCCATGGCAACTGAAAGATCCACCATCCATAACAACCCATAACAGAGCAACATTCAAAAAAAAAAAATTGGGCAGGGGTTCCCCTTATAATCAAGATAATACATAATGCTGAAATTGAAACATTCAGACCACAATTCATATAAAAATTCAAAAATTTGGGCAGAGGTTCCCCTGAAAATCAAAAGGGCCAATGTAAAAACTATGTTCCAGATGATGGCCATCTTGGATGAGGTATGGACCTGCCAGATACATTTTTTTGAATGGGACCTCCTAAGGACCATTGTGGCTTAGTTTGGTTCTAATTGGACCAGTAGTTTCTGAGAAGAAGATCTTTGAACATTTATTATAAGGTCCAATGTTAAAACTATGTTCCCGCTGGCGGCCACCTTGGATGAGGTACAGACCATCTAAGGGCCATTGTGACTAAGTTTGGTCATAATTGGACTGGTAGTTTCTGAGAAGAAGATCTTTGAACATCTTTTCCATAGGGTCCAATGTTAAAACTTTGTTCCCGCTAGCGGCCATCTTGGATGAGGTACGGACCTGCTGGATACCTTTTTTGGTAAGGACCGTCTAAGGACCATTGTGACTAAGTTTGCTTATAATTGGACAGGTAGTTTCTGAGAAGAAGATCTTTGAATGTCTTTCCCATAGGGTCCAATGTTAAAACTATGTTCCCTGCTGGCGGCCATCTTGGATTAGGTACGGATTTGCCGGATACCTTTTTTTGGAAGGGACCATCTAATGACCATTGTGACTACGTTTGGTTATAATTGGACTGGTAGATTCTGAGAAGAAGATATTTGAACATCTTTTTCATAGGGTCCAATGTTACAACTATGTTCCCTGCTGGCGGCCATCTTAGATTAGGTATGGACCTGTCGGATACCTTTTTTGGAAGGGACCATCTAAGGACCATTTTGTCTAAGTTTGGTTATTATTGGACTGGTAGATTCTGAGAAGAAGATCTTTGAACATCTTTTTCATAGGGTCCAATGTTACAACTATGTTCCCTGCTGGCGGCCATCTTAGATTAGGTATGGACCTGTCGGATACCTTTTTTGGAAGGGACCATCTAAGGACCATTGTGACTAAGTTTGGTTATAATTGGACTGGTAGTTTCTGAGAAGAAGATCTTTGAATGTAATTCCCATAGGGTCCAATGTTAAATCTACCGTATGTTGCCCGCTGGCGGCCATCTTGGATTAGGTACAGACATGCCGGATACCTTTTTTGGAAGGGACCATCTAAGGACCATTGTAACTAAGTTTGTTTATAATTGGACTGGTAGTTTCTGAGAAGAAGATCTTTGAATGTCTTTTCCCTAGGGTCCAATGTTAAAACTATGTTCCCCGCTGGCGACCATCTTGGATTAGGTACGGACCTGTCAGATACCTTTTTTGGAAGAGACCATCTAAGGACCATTGTGTCTAAGTTTGGTTATAATTGGACCGGTAGTTTCTGAGAAGAAGATCTTTGAATGTCTTTCCCAAAGGGTCCAATGTTAAAACTATGTTCCCCACTGGCGGCTATCTTGGATTAGTTACGGACTTGCCGGATACCTTTTTAGAAGGGACCATCTAAGGACCATTGTGACTAAGTTTGGTTATAATTGGACTGGTAGTTTCTGAGAAGAAGATCTTTGAATGTAATTTCCATAGGGTCCAATGTTAAAACTTTGTTCCCCACTGGCGGCCATCTTGAATTAGGTACAGACCTGTCGGATACCTTGTTTGGAAGGGACCATCTAAGGACCATTGTATCTAAGTTTGGTTATAATTGGACTGGTAGTTTCTGAGGAGAAGATCTTTGAATGTCTTGTCCATATGGTCCAATGTTAAAACCCCGCTGGCGGCCATCTTGGATTAGGTACTGACATGCCGGATACAATTTTTAAAGGGGACCACCCAAGGACTATTGTGACCAAGTTTGGTCCCAATTGGCCCAGTGGTTTCAGAGGAGAAGATCTTTGAATGAAAAGTTTAAGACGGACGGACGACGGACGCCGGACGCCAAGTGATGGCAAAAGCTCACTCTGGCATAGCCAGGTGATCTAAAAAGCACTAGAAGCAAATGTAAAGAAAAAGCAAAAATAAGATTAGCACTATTTGCACATGGAACCGCGACATTCTGAGCCATTCCAAGACCGGATCAAGCTCCAGGACTGGACCAAGACTATATATATATTATCAGTTTCAGTCAATACAGCGTCTTCTCTATCAGAAGAAAGTACCCAACTTTTATTTGAATAGGATGTAAACTCGGAAACCAAAGTCTCCTTAAATTTCCATTTTATTTTTGGTCACTGTAACCTCAACTTTAATCAAAAGGTTTCTTCCCTTTTGCTACCGGCAATGTATTTAAGTTTTATTTTTAGTTGATGTAAACTTTTTGAGTTATCATCCGGAAACCACACTTTTTTGAAAATTTTGATGTATTTCAAACAATGCAACATTTTACCTTTAACATACTCTCTTAAAAATGGGATTCTTCATGTATGATTGGTACTCAACAATGCATGGATTCATGTTTCATTTGAATTGTATATAAAAATTGGAAACAAAGATTTTCTAAAAATTTCTGTCTATTTTTGATCACAACGACTTTGACCTTCGACAAGACACTTTTTTTGTGGCAAAATTAACAGGGTTCTTTTGTTGACGACCGTCCGCCCACCGACCCGCAGTATCAAACCAAGAGCCTAGTTCAGCCTCGTTCAAACTATGGTAAAAAAAATTTCACATGCCCAGGTACAAATTTTATGCAAGTCAAAAGAAAATTTTTGAATGCACTTTTAAATAAATTTTCTAATACTCTCAATGGGTTTTAGCGTTATTAGGGGTTTCATTGAATGTTTCAATACAATGAATTTCCTGGTGATTTTTTTTCATACAATGTTTTCTCTACAAAGACAACGTGAAAGGGTCATTTAATAATATATACCTTTTAATATTAATATTTCATTGACGGTAAAACAAAATTGCCATAAAAAGCTATTTTCAGTATTTTTAATTTTAAAATTACAGACTTGTTAAAAGAGATAATTGGTTTTACTTAACGTTAAGTATCAATTTACTGCTCTTAGAATCAATTATCTACTAAATAGACAAAATTATCTATTAACAAAAAAAGTTCAAAGTTCTATATATGATTATAATGAATATATACAAAAATAAATAATCAGAAATATAAATCTCTAAATAACTATATATAAGCAATAAATTTAGTATAAGTCGGTCAGTACCACTATTTGCTAGATTGCAAAAGTCCCAAGGCATCAACATCGGGGTAGTATAGCTCAGAACATAATTTTCTGGTCCAATCTACAAATGCTTGATGTAACATTTGAATTTGCCACAAAGAACACACACGAGCGGCAATGACATTTAAATCTTTGACAATTTACCTCAAATATGACATATATAGATCTTTATCAAATTAAGACAGAAGCCATTTGTTTTTCTATGGCGGTCTATGGACTTTTTGAAAAAAAAATCGACTTTGAATTTTGAGCTGAAAATAATTTGCTCAAAACTCAGAATAAAAAATATGTATATATATATATGATCAACACAGAAAAGCAAGTGTCTCAAGAGGAAAACAAAAAAGTAATGTGGTGCAGGATCATTCTAAATCAAGGTTATTTTAAAATAAGTGCGAACCAAACCGTCAGTTCAAAGAAGAATACTCCAATTACAATGGCAGTATAGGAACACCTAGAAACAAAGACATTACATAAAAATGACACAGAAAAGAAAAAGAAAAATGGAGACAAACATATCATAACGTCAAACGTAAAAGTTCTGCACTGATGACTTCAAGTTATGGGTAAAATACCTTTGTTTCAGTGGGGGTCTTCAGTAGCCTACTTGTTTACCAAGCTTTATCAAGGAAGCCACAGGCTATTGGAATAATGAAGTGATTGCATTTGTAATACAGCCTGGTTTGTAGTCTACCTCTGTTGTCAATTTCAAGATAAAAGTCAAGGATTGATTGATTGATTGATTGATGTTTTACGCCAACTTCAGCAATATCTCAGCTATATTGTGGCGAGAACTGTTGGGTTTATTGAACAATTTCAAGGAATGAGGCCGATGTGGAAGTGTGTAGTATCCTTAATTTCGAGCTCTTTTGGATAGATACGATGAAGAAAATTACCAAAGCCAGGGTTGTTTAAAGTCTGTTTCACTTCCTTTAGATAATGGAAATTCTCTTCTGCTGACTTTAATATTGCATATTTTGGCACCGGATTTTGCATGGTTGTGTAATAATATTATACATTTCTGGAACCACTTTTAATTTGATGATTTGCAATACATGTTGAAAGAAAAAGCACTTTTTAAGAATGCTCCATGCTTTTAAATGGATGGTATTTTCCGCGCACAATTATCGACAAGACTAGACCATTCTGAAATAGGTATAGGCAGGTATATCTTTAAGTCAGATGCTAAACAAGTCTCACTTTGGCTTTTACCATGTGCTTAGGCCCCCTTTTGATTTAAGAAAAAACATACCCCGTAGATGATATAATTCAATAATATACTTAAGCATGTAATTGAAATATGCATGCATTAAACCCTGGCCAATAGAAATATTTGAAATAAATTGTTAATGTACTGCTCATTTCTACTCGGTGTTTACAAACAAAAAGTCCGTGGATAACAATTGTTAACCCCGAACGAGTACACCTTGCTTTTATTAGTTAGGTCAACTCGGGTCATCTAATTCATCATGTTACTTGGTCACCCTTAAAATAGAACAATCCAACACTTAGAAATTTTCACCTGTTTGAAAAAAAATGTGAAAATGCACATGACTGCAGACTTTTGTGCATGTCGTAAACGGCAAATTCAACGTTTTACAGTTATGTATGATCATTCTGGATATACATACCAAATAGGATAAAGATCAGTGTAAAAATAAAGCTGAAATCGTGAGATTTCCATTATCTAAAGGAAGTGAAACCGACTTTAGTGACAAAATATCATCGATATAAAGGAAGCTGAAATTAAAGGATTGGGCGAGTTTTTTGTCTTAATTTTGAAGAAGCCTTTCGATGAGTTGATCCTCATAAAATGGAGAAAAAGATCAGCCCTTCCTCTTTATATCTATTAAATCTGTTGCATGGTGCCAAAAAAGTCATTATGTAATTAAATAAAAACCAAAACATCTACACAGGCCTTAGATCCATTGTTCTTGCAAGAAGAAGAAGTCATGGTTGCTGTCTACAGACTGAAAAAGATCCGTAACGTTTTGTTACAAATCGGTAGATATTTTATCATAGCAATTTTATCAATAGTACCCAATTAAACAGCACGTTTGTTCTGTACGAAGCATTTTCAATTTCTGCTTACACCAGTTCCATCACAGGATTAGCTGTTCATAAAAGAAATAAGTTATTCCTAAGGTAATAACAACATCGGAAACACAAACAAATAAACAAACAAACAAACAAAAAACAACCCAAAAAACATAAGTACGGCACAGAAAAGACAAATAGGGACAAACATAAAAATAAATCAAAACCATGGCTAGGAACTGTTGTACCTGTGGAGTAAGCATCTTGTTTCCGATTAGACACCCGAAGCGTTGAGCATGTCAATCCGGGATATAAAATCCATTATATCCATTTTGGCTTCACATTTAGATTATATTGGTTATTTGTTCTCTATCAGGTTTTACTGTCTTCCAAACGTTTAGATTTTATCTGCACCGAAGAGACATAAGTTGTCGAAATGCGCATATGCAGAAATTAAATTCACAGTAACATCGGTATTTAGTTATTTATAATAGAGGAAGTGGTTAAAGGGGAAAGATCTGCTGTCATATGGGAAACAAATATCAAATATTATGATTTCAGCCGTTACACTTCTGCACTGATGACTTAAAGTTATGATTAACATACCCTTGTTTAAGTAGTCTATTTTTAAGCAACAAAGCTCTTGAAGGGAAGTCACTATATCTACCATAGGCCCTTGAGTATGGAAATATTAAATCCATATGTTGCAGCAGTTGGAATACGGCTACTGAGAAAAGGGAGGCTGACTATTGAAAAAGTGAAGTCATTGCGTTTTGTCTTACAGCTTAGTTTGTAGTCTTCTTCAGTTGTAAATTTCTAGATGGAGGTCAAGGAAAGAGGCAGATTTGGAAGTGTCTGTAGTATTCTTAATTTCGAGCTTTTGTGGATAGATAAGATGTTGAAAATCACCAAATGCGAGGATTCTTTAGAGAAAATATATCTATGTACCGGAAACTGAATTTAAAGGATGGGCTAGTTTTTTTCATCTTTTTTGAAGAAACCCTACGGTGAGTTGAGCCTCATCAGAGAAACGGATCAGCTTAAAGAGGTGCTAAGTTTGTACCCATTGGAATCCCTTTAGTATGTTGGAAAAATTAGTATTCTTATTCGTGATATCACATGAAGCTAACAATAATTCAAAGCCTTGAAATCGACGAAATATATTTTTTTGACATAGAGATAATTGATCACGCCTGAAAGATATAAAAAGAACGGGTTTCTGTCGTAAGATGTAAAATATTTGAAGTTCTTTGTTTATCTAGACAGCCATGTGACAAAAGTCAAACTTCTAAAATGTAGATGGACAGTCTACACTACTGATAGCAGCATATAAATGAAAACGTCGATCTGGAAGCCAAACAATCTAATTCTAGTTTACCAGACTGTTAGGTCTTTAATAAAGTTTGCTTTACTCGGTCTTCCTTCATAAATGTGACTGGTTCATTTGACGTCTCATGACGTTCTGTAATCTCCATAAATAGTATGTGACGCTCTATACTTGGAAACGTCGGATCTACATCTTTTTATGCTAATATACCATACGTTACGTGTCAGTTAAAAACGAAAATAATGTCATGCAATAATACAACAATGCAAATGCTATATTTGTATTATATAATTCAATAATCCATTTCAATCGGAAGGATCGCTCTTGTTCTGTGTTTAGATTCTGTTGATTGTAAAATATCACCAAAGAATAAAAATTCATACATACTTAAATTATCATCATTTAGAAGTCATTTCACTCGTAATGTCACCAAATGTATTTAAGTAAAATAATCAGCCAATGGTTTTTCTTCATATAGAAAGTAAATAATGACAGAAAGAAACCGACGAAGGTGAAAGTCATCGTCACACGGATCTGTCCGAAACGTTACGTGAGAACATAAGGCATTTGGTTTGATTTGGTTGAAACAAAATTAGTGAAACCAGCCACATAGAGATGCTCTGAAAGACACCCGAATACCGTAAGGTATTTGGTTGGCTTTAATGCATACCACCGATAATACACGATTACAAAAATCCACACACAGACCTGCTGAGAACATAAGACATTTTGTTTGATTTTTTGGATACTGAAAGTCATCTATATAATGAGAGCTGCTCCAAATGTCACTTTGAAAACGAGGTTTATCTTGATACCACCGAGAATACATCTTATTATTGTCTTATATCTGGATAAGCTATTCGGGCTTCTTATTGAATACTAGTATGTTGGAGCAAGGAGCAATACTTACAAACTGTCAAGAAAAAAAATCAGCTGAGAACTATATTACTAAAGGTATAACTATGGAACTATATCTATTTGGCACGAACACCCTGTGATAACAGGGCGTTGGTGCCAAAAGCTATAGTTCCATGATAATGATTTTTTTACCAACAACTGTTTTAACACTTATTTCGGTGTATTTGGACACGTGACATAATACTTTACAAACGCATCATAATTCTCGTTTAAAGTACAATGCTACAGTCAAAAAGTCACAACACGATTCAGCGCGACAGAAGTCAAAACGCATCATGATTCTTATCAGTAGTAAAATGATGCAAGTAAAAAAAGTCACGACATGATTCCATTGACAAAAGCATCTCGATGAAAATCAAACCCATAAGGATTATTGTCAAAAGTAAAATGATGCAAGTCAAAATAGCTACGTCACGATGCCAATAACACAATCATTGTGATGAAAATCAAAACCAAAAAATTCTTGTCAAAAGTACAATAATGGAAACAAAAATAGTCACGATATGATTCTATTGACAAAAACATCACAATGAACATCAAAACAATCAGGATGGAATTAAAAAGCGCCATAATTGGACACAAAATTATAAACATCATGATGAGAGTTAAAAGCTTAATGGAAGTAACAAGCATAATGCTGGAAGTAAAACGCAACGTAAATGAAGATTTAAGATTGAATTGAAATTAAAAGCATCACCGTGGTAGTCAAAAGCATCATTTTCGAAGCTAAAGACATGGCGATGGATTGTTGGATATTTGACGGGACTTCGTTACTCATAGCGATTGTATGGCAACTCGAACTGTAATTCCTTCTTAAAACGTTATGATGAACAATTCAGAATCTTCTGGTTTTATCTGAAGGTAAATTCCTTCCCAAGCATGAAAACTGAAATCATATTTGACATATGACGAGTAAAGTGTTGTTATGTCATCAATAAACAGTTAGTTTATTTTTGATACGAATATATCCGCCCAAATTCAGTTGAACATTTGACTGTCTTACGACCTTTCAATAGCAATTGCTGTTGAGTTGCTACCGGACACTACCGCAATAGAAGGGGATTTTTTTGCGCGCAACAAAACTGGTTTAACCCAATATTTCTCTTGAAATGCCTGTACCAAGTCAGGACCATTGCGGTCGACAATTTTTCCTGTGGTTACCACCTACTTTGTCTCTTGAACTATAGCTCCGAACAATTCTGTTCCCTAATTTTGTTATTACCCCCATCCTAAAGTTTTAGAAGACAAAAATCTTTAAATTTGTTTCTGAGATGTTTCACTGTCAAATTATATATTCTGAGAGACAGGACAGGACACGTTTTGTCCCGGTTAGATACAGGACAAGTAAAGTCAAGTATTTTCACCTGGGATATGAATCGGTTGCCATTAGTTACAACTACCGAGGTGCAGGATGCGTCCCCGGATAGTGCATGGGGATTGCCTGTCTATGCAGGAAGTCAGGTCATTATACGGAAAGCCTGACTGCATACCATTCTAGGCAAACTGTGTGAAGAAACGCAATTCTCCATGTAGCATAAAAAAACCCTTCAATATTTCTTAAAAAAAAGCAGATTCACTGGAATTCGTATAGAGGTGTAGATTTACTTCCGATTTCTCCACTTTTACAACGGAAATTTAAAACTCCTTTCCCGGTTGTCCTTTAAACGCTTAAATACATGTTTTGAATTGATTGACTTGTTCTCATCCTGATATACCTGAAAATTGCTTACCGTGCGTAAATAACTGATGAATCAACCAATCAAGTGTATTCAGAGGGATATTTGTACCCAAGGGTCATTAGAGAAAAAACTGTCTATATCAGATATGTTAAACTTTGTTCCAAACTTGAGGCAAGCTTTGATCAAACCAGGCTTATAGAGTTAGTAGTCTACCTGTATTGGGTTTTATTCGTATGTTTACTAAACTATAGGGAAACGGGACAGTTAAAGGGGAGGTTTGGGTACCCATAAACCGGTTCAACCCTACCGCTGGCTTTTGCTAGTGCCGGTACCAAGTCCGCCTGTCTCGAGTTCCTATCGTTGTTTACGTTTGTCTTTTGTCTAATTTGTGTTTTTCCTGTGTAGTTCCCTTGCAGATTGTGGCATGTAATTATAATTTTCAGCCATTGTAGGTGTTTCCTGTTGTTCTTTTTATTTCATTTACGGAAAAGAAGTTTCAGAGAAGAAGATTCTGACAAGAACGTTTACGACTGATTAAAATAAAGTGACGACCACAGCTTACACTGGCTGTTATCAATTGACCCAAGAAAGCATATAATTCATGATCCAGACAATTGTTCAATCAGATTATATTAATACTATTTTGCAATGAAAATAACACAAATACGCAGACTATAAACTATTTAAAACATGATGTTTCCCTATTTTTTTTTCCTGAACATTTGTCTTATGACTATTTTGCCACCTGTCGCCTGTATTAAGTATGTCAAAACACTGGGAATTTTCTAGTACGATAGAGACAGTGATGTAATGGCAAAAAGTATGTAAATCTCCACATTTTACACATAGTTCTGAATATATTTGATTTTTTAATATATAAAAATAAATTATTAACGCAAAGAATGCATGTTACATTGATCACCACATCTGTTTCTCAATGTCCTGCCTGCATAAAAAACTGAGAATTCTACATCAAACAAGATTCTTAACATTCTTTGGCCATTAGGAGATACAAGATGTTAAAGTTTTTACTAGTAAACAATAGTAACATGTGTTTCAATAGCATTCATGGGTGAAATGTGCCCATTACTGTTAATCTGCAAAATTTACTGGAACAAATCATAACTTCATTACTGCAAACATACACCTATATTTATATCGATTTTACAATTTACGATTTCACACAAGAAAAGTTTGGAAAATAAAAATAAGTAACTGGATTGTAACGCAGAAATAACAGGAAGGATTTGTGTAACAAGACAGAAAGAATAACAAGCCTAAAAAAATAAGTAGAAACATATACACTCATTGTTATATTTGGTCATACAAGCGAAAAGGATTAGACCAAAATTTCAAATATGACAATTTTACCTTGCCCGAATTTTACATGTGTTACGTGTACATGTACTTGGGTAGAACTTATCATCTTTATTTTGTCTTCAATTAAATATTTCAAATGTATATAAGGGTCATTATGTTACAATTTTCCTGTCACAATAACGAAAAACACCAATTTACGAATGACTGATTGATTAGATATAGTTCAATAATATCATCTATATCGGGACAAGAACAAGATAATTGATTCAACAATACAATAACAAACAAAAGAAGTTAGAAATAAAGATGGAAGGGACAACTGGGGCAACGAGTTTTGATTGCCATTGGAAAATGGGAGAAATGTGTAGGGACAGGACATTTAGCCTTCTATGCGACCCCAGTGAGTCTGCTCTTGTACGAGATATCATATATCAAAAGGTATCTTTACACCGAATGGGGCGCGGCGTTTCTCCACACAGTTTCTATACAATAGTTTGCGGTCAAGCTTTCCGTATAATACTACTACTACGCATACACATGTCATTTCCCTATCCACCACCTGGGGACGCACCAAGCAGCTCTGTAGAGGGAGCCACTGAAAACCGATTCAAGTACCGGGTGCTCAATTACCGAAACAACAGTATACGGGAAATTAGCATATTGTAGAATGCATATCTATCACATTCATGAGCTGCAACTAACAAACTGTCATTCACGATAAAGTGTCATTTAGAGGTATGCGAGAACTGAACCCCGTCAATCCGAAAAAGGATAGTCAATAGAGCATGACAACGCCGCAAACATAAAGAAACAGAAATCACAGAAAAGAAAAATGGATACAAAGTTTAAAAAAAAAAAGATGATCATGGAAACAGAATCCCATCGCGGTCCACGAGATCGTAATGACTTCAAGTTATGGATAATATACCCTCGATTAAGTAGCCTATTTGTTAGCAACAGAGCTGTTGCAGGAAAGTCACTGTATCGATCACTCAGTTGAGAGATGTAAACTCCATATGCTGGTGCTATTTGAATGTTGCTATGAATAACAGGGAAGCTGACTTTTGGGAAAGTGAAGTCATGTCAATTATCATGCAGCTTAGGTTGTAGTCTTAAACTACTGTAAATTTCTAGATGAAGGTCAATGAATGTGGTAAATGTAGAAGTGTTCATAGAATCTTTATTTTCAAACTCTTTTTGAGAGGATAAAAAGATGAAAATCCCCAAAGTGAGGATTGTTTCGTGACATAACGGTCTATGGTAGGAACCCAACGGGGTTAGAATTAGATTAATGAATATCGAGATTGCCTTCCCACCGAGGGATTTGGCTGTTCTTCGAATGCACAGATATTACAGACAGATTACACTGCTTCCGCTATCTCTGTGTGAGACCAAAGGGATGTAAGATAGAGTGAACCACAAATTTATTTTGACACGTAATATGAGACTTAAGTATATTGATTAACCAAAAAGTATATTTTCGGTTAATTTCATTTGGAAAACCCAGTATCACTATATTTTTGAAGGCCTTCTCTTACAGCTGTCAAGATGGAGGTTAACTTTTGCTTAGGGATAGGTTTTGTAGATCATTTTGTAGATCGAAGGATGTGCTGTTGTTTGTATGGACATTTGTGTATTCTCGGTACCATTTAAAAGGACGGGAGACCTTTGTCGGAATACCAAAAGGAAGACAAGACAGATTATTGACTCTGTAATATATTGAATTGTCTTTGGAAGTACCAATATCCAGTAATTTGTTTAAACACCCTATTGAAAGAATTTTTATATATAAAATGATGTTATAGGGGACCTTGTCCGCAGAAACAACATATTTCTCATGCAGAGAGGACAAGTATCTGCAGGAAACATCAGACTTTTTGATGATAATTTGCCTTAGTTCTCCTTCAAAAGGACGGGGTATAATAAAGCATTGTCTTAGAACTAATAAATTCGACAATTACAAACTACATAGTTTTTTTAAGTTTTATTTATTCCAAAAAGAAAAGATTTACAAACCACATAGTTGTTTTAGTTTATCAGTCATTCCGAAAAGAGGAGATTGTAATTTTGCAAGTTAAAAAATGAAAATTGATATTGAGATAGTAAAAAAATTTAAGACCAAAAACTTAAACAAATAGAGAAGGTACACAATTCTAATTCGACAAAATTTCAACTGCTAAGGGAACGTTTATGTTTCTAATTAGACAAAAACTTTAGTTCATTAATGATCCAAACCCATTGGTGGAAATAGCATCAATCAAAGAAGAGTTTTCGCTTCTTATTTGACCAAAACTCTTTGAAAGTTTGTTGGATGTTCCAGAGATAACCTACGGATAAATAAATTTGAGACAACCTTGATTGACAAACCGTATTAAAAATGACAAAATTGCATTAATTTGGCATTTTCCTTACAATCGTGTAAATTAAGCTTCAGAAGCACTGAGATCACGATATCTGCGTTTTTCCTGTGTAGTTCCCTTGCAGACAGTTGCATGTGACTTTAATTTTCAGCAGTTGTAGATGTTTCCTGTTATCCCCCTTTTTATATTCAGAGATTTTCAAACCCCAAAACGATACAGACACTTAACTTCAAACCAAACCCTGCTTTTTGAAGCCATTAACAAATAAAATGTGCTGCATATTTAAAATAAGACGGAAATATATTAATGAAATGAACATATGGATAAACACATGGAATAAAATGAACAAATGTTATATATCATTATATAGATATCAAGTACAAGTAAGGCAATTTCCTTATGCACGCGATGATCTAAATAATATCCAAAATTACAGTGATACCATTTTACCAATGAAGAATTAATTACAATTACTGTTTTTGACAAACTAGCATCATTTATTCTGTCATTTAATGGCAAATTAAGTATACATTACTACACTTTGTAAATAGTGATTTTAAATTGTAGACTTTCCATTTTATTATTTTATATTTTTTAGCTTGTTTGGTGTCAGTTCATCTGATGGGCTATTTCTATTATCACGATTATATGCACCACTACGAGGTCAAACCTATTAAAACTACTATGTAGCTCAACGCAGAGACGGTTCTGAATGAAACAAGATTTCTGTTTTTCGTTCGTGACATAATAACTAACCTTATACCCCTAAATTCTGGATGTCATTAAAATACTTTTAAATTTGAAAATGATCGATCTTTGTCCTTCAAAAGACCATGATACCACTGCTTTGCTCTTAAAGCCGTTTCTATCACCTAACGTTTTCTTCCATAATTAATGAAAGGATATGGAGTAAATGGCCATGTCTTTATTCTTAAACACAGTGGATATTTTGTAATTGGGAAATTCACATCCTTCGTCGCTTCGTCCTGTGGTGTTAAAATGATGTGGGTGAAAAAGTTTCTTGGACAGATTAGGTCGATTCTAGGCAGCTGATTGAAGAAGGTGTTTCCTTACTAATTACTATTGCACTTTGCAGGTTAGAAACGCTTGTTGTAGAAGCTTTATTTGATAAATAATGTTTGATAAATTCAAAAAATACTTCACCGTTTCCTCACCGTTCATTGGAAATCTTGAGTTGTTATTACTCCCCTTTGGGTCGTTGTCTCTTTGACACATTCCCCGTTTCCCTTCTTTTTTCTATATTCTAGGATCTCCATATAGTATTATCCATGTTACCTGAAAATTTGGAGCGGAAGATAAATGGTCGTAAACTTGACCCAAAGTATTCTGGACCACAAACTTGAGGGACAAAACGTGTACAAATGTTGTTCGCAATGTAAAGTGAACCATAAAACGACATACCGGTATTTGTAATGTATGGAGGACAAATACATGGAAACAGCAAACTTTTGATTACTAAAAGTTCTCGGTAAGACATCGTTTTGCAAATTAAAACAACAATAGACTACAACACCTCAAAATGTAATCAAATGAAGCAAAACCTTTGAACAAAAATATTTATGCATTACAAAATACATAGCTTTTTCATTGCAAAATGGAAAGGAATGTTGAATGAGTTTGCAAATGTCTTAAATGAACGTTGACATCGAGTTAGTTAAGAGACCAAAACNGGGATAGAATTGAGAAAGAAATTATATCTAAACAAAAAAGGTTTTCTCTTCAAAAATTCTCTTGAATTTTTTTGTCTCTTCAAGAGGTTACCTATAGATTACACAAACAGGCAACCCTATTTGCCAAAATGTATTAAAAAGATAAAATGAATGCAACAGTGAATTAATTTAGCATTTTCTTGACAATCTTGTAGATCTCCAGATATACTGAGCTAAAGATGTACATGTTCCAAATACCAAAAATTTGGTACCCCAAAACGGTACGGTACATACGGCCTCAAATCTAACCTACTTTTTGAAGCTATTAGCTAAATTATAATGTGCATCATATTTAATATTAGACGGGAACATATGAATGAATTGACCATATGTCTGAATACGATCGACACATTGAATAAAATGAACAAATGTTATATATATCATTATATAGATATCAAGTACAAGTTAGCTAATATCTTTATGCACGTAATGATCTAACTAAAATCCGCTATTGTAGAGATGTCAATTACAACGAGATGCAACCGAGTGTATTTTCAAAATTCATTCTGCCATTCAATTAAGAATTGATGCATATTTTGAAGTTTCATTGGGATATGAAAGGGTTGACCGAAGCACATTTTTAATGAAGCGCGGTAGCGCTTCATGTTGAAAATGTGCGCCCGGTCAACCCTTTCATAGTCCCTATGAAACTTCAAAATAATGCATTCAATTCTTGTAATTACATTTTAAACCCGGAATATGAAAAACAACTTTATTTACAGGAAAGTACATCATGTACATTGGAATTCTATTTTTACAAATTCATCCGCCACGTGAACACGTGGTCAAATGTGTTTCATGGGAATTGCAACTTCACATTGATATGCCACGTGATAGATGTTCACCTATCAAACTGACAGAATTCAAATGAATATTCATTAAATGTAATTATTGGTAAATAAATGGGGCTTATAACAAAATTACCGAACAGAATGGTCAAGAGCCAAAGTCCAAGAGTCAAAAGGACAAAGCAGTTGGGAAACCACCAGAAAAATTTCGACCGCAAAGGTTCTGACTTGGTACAAGGATTTCAAAAGAAAAAGAAATTGTGAGTTAAAAAACAGGTTGTATTGCGCTCCAAATCTTCCTATCCATAAAGTATTCATTACTATTGATTGTATAAAATAACAAAATACCGAAGTTACTGTAAATTTAATTTCTGCATATGGTCAGTTCGACAACTTAATCTCTTCGGTGTAGATAAAATCTTAACATTTGGAAGACCATAAACTCAAAGATGTTTAAAGACTAATAGAGAACAAATAACCAAATATGATCTGGATGGAATGCCAAAAAGCTTTGCATAAGGGGGTTACTCCTTAGTTTTCAACACATTTTACACAACATTTAGATATTGCAAGTTTCCAAATAAAATTGGCTTTCAGGTCAGCACCGAAGTACTGACTACTGGGCTGGTGAATACCCTCGGATTCCATTTTTGGATTCTATGGGTTCTTAAACTTCTGCTGTATTTATCATATGGGCTGATTGGCTATTTGAATGGGTGTCCCTGTGTTAGATTTCTTGTATGCACCACTACGAGGAGGTCGAACCTCATTAAAATGCCTTATAGTTCATCGCAGAGGCGATTCTGAAGGATTCTAGGTTTCTGTTTTATCGTTTGTGACGTAATATTTATCGTTGTAACTCACAATGGATGCCATGAAAAGCATACAAATTCGAAAAGGGTCTTTATGTGTCAAAAAAGAACTTCGTTTGCTCAGTCCGTTTGGTGTAAAAACAACCTTGCTGTAATATTATTCTTGGGTAGATTCAGTTTTTTGTCAGCAGCTTATGTCTCCTTCCTTGTTGCTACCTATTTCACTTTGCGGTTTCATGATGGATTTTGTGGTAGAAGCTTAATCTGAAAAGGAAATAAATGTCTTGATCAATTCGAAGAATATTTGTAGGATCTCAATTTGTCGAAATGCAAAGTAAACCACAAAACATCATGACCGTAAAGAAGAAAAAGGAAATCGTTTAAAACGAAGAATATACGTAACGCAAAGGGAATAGGCTATCGAAAAATGGCGAAAATGAAACAATTTGAAAAATGAAAAACATATGTAAAAATCCTATAACGCAATTAATTCAAATGAAAGAGCGAAAACAATAGCAACTCAACAAGTTGAAGGTGAAATTCGTTAATTTTCGTTGAAAATGCTTCTGGTAAAGATTTAATTGGATCTTTTACATTAAAAAAAGTATTTTCAAATCGCTGAATATCTCTACATTCTGTGCAGGCTTATATATTTTGTCACAAGTAATAAGCCTATCAGCTTTCATACCGTATCAAAGCTTCGCGTTGTTTTCTTTCTTTTGATAACAGTCCTTCCGCTTCGATTAGTTTTAATTGTCAAACGAGTGATGCTGCACAGGTGTTTAAAAGCATGTTACTTGATATTGCTTAATGCATTGAAAATAACTTTTCTTATTGATCCCCTAGTCACGTTTTATTTGACATTTGGTAATTTATTTCGATTTCGGGTACCTCCCTTAGACAAGATCTATTGTTTTCTTTCTCCATGTATACAAACATAGCATGACAAAGCATTTCCTATTTATCTTAGTCCCCTTATGTTCATCGTGTAATTATTAAACCTTTTATACTTATTTTAACAATGACACTGATAATTTTCAAACCAAAAAGATCATAAAAACCACCTAACCTATGAAAACGATTAAATTACTAATATTGGTTACTTATTTCTAAAATCTATTCTTCTATAGAGACGTGGTTTTCAACGATAAGTATCAATAATTGATATTACGTTATCACAGTTATTAAAATTAAAAAGACCAATTATTACATTATCTCTAGACATGGACGAGTACCTCTCTCCAGACAAATTTGTTAAAGTTACAATTAACCAGACAATACGGTTTAACGACAGATGGTAGATATGCATTATCTATTATCAAACGTAATAATATCATTGTCAAAGATTTGTAATCTTTTATTGTTTACATAAGACACACTTCTACCTTTTGTTCGTATCTATTTGTTTTATCAGATCTTGATTTTTGCATAAGATTTTATTTGCACCTTTTATTTGTAGGTAGTGATCCCTGAGTAGAAGACGCTCAATTGTTCCTTGACAACGGAGAGTGATATTGGGTGGAACATGCAATAGTCTACGAGAAAGTATCAAATTGCAGTATAAATCATAAAAATGCAATTTTGAGATTGATAAGTATTGATAAGTATAAAATTATTTTTAAAATCTGACGACACGATGGGACTTTTCAGAAAAAAAGATAAAAAGTTTCATGCAGCAAGATAAACACACGTTTGTGTGTGTCTCAAAACTAGCCAAACATTTTAGATCTACCAATTTGTATCAGTACATTTTTGGTAGTTTCCCTACATAGACTCGAACCTCCGCTGTTGTGACATCTATATGGATACATCGACTACACTTCGTCAAGCGCCCTATATCACTCTGGCATTAGGCTATATGAAAAACCCGGTAATGCTCCCTCCTTCGTTTAATCTACAGTTGTTAAAATTTAAGTACTAATAAGCAAATACGTGATGAAACACAGGCACTTATAGAAAAGTAAAAACGAATGAATAATTATGGTCAGGGACCACTTTTGAACAGAATGCCGAAAGACGCTGATGCTTAAGCTAAAATGAAAATTGTTGAACTGAAACAACTTGTCCTGGAATGTATCGTATTTCTGCGTGCAATTCGACAGTGTAAAAAGAGAAACTTAATGCATCATACACGGATATACAGAGGTAATAGTATGGTGACCTCAAGATGAAGAACAACAATAAAAGAGTTGTTGCATTACTACGTTTAATCATGTATTGGTAGAGATTTTGTCTCATTTGCATTTACTCCATACCCCTTCATTGTTTACTCACTGATAAGTCTTCGAACATGACAGTTGCTTAAAACAGAACTCGACACAAAGTTAGCCTATTGATCAAGTAGTTTCAATTCTTACGGAAATACACGGGAAAAATCACCAAGCAAGGACAGAGGGGAGGGGCCCAGAAAATAGAAAATAGTGACAGTAAATGCGCTATGCATAAAATTCTACACCATCCCATAAGGGACCGACCATCTAACTTGGAGGGGGGGGGGTTGTTATGGTTTTTTTCTGGACAGAATTTTTTTTCAAAATTAACAGTATTTTTGGGGGCAGAAATCCTCTTTCAGAATTTTTTTCATCATTTTGGCAGCCCAAATATTTTTTTCACGCAAAATTAGCTCCAGAATATTTTTTGAAAAAAAAACCATACCACCCTCAAGTTAAATGGTCGGTCACTAAGAAAATCTGCATAAAACATAAAACGTTGCATAGCTTAATGAATGCCTTATGTATATAATCAGGTGGCTTGAATGGTTTCACAGTAATTTCTTGATTTGGAATGGAAAATGTGATATTAGCACATGTAGTTGATGAAACATTTTAGCAGGTTGTTCTCCATGAGATTTGTCTGATTAGCTATAAATCAAGATTCTTTAAAAGACCATTGTGCGGTTATGCGGNCGTGACTTTGAAAACAATGGAGTTAACTATATGGGTGTTGTCTGTTTGCTAGTTATGCCATTCTGTTTTCGGGGGAGAGGGTTCAGAGACGATGACATTTTTATGGAAAAGATTGGATTTCAAATTTGACACGTGCATAAAAAACGTGAACTTTGAGTTCATGTCATCGAAAGTGTGAATCTTTATTCAATAGCCTGAGACATGCAATGTTGTTTAAAAAGGTCACTTTTATTAAATTGAATAAGTTGAAAAGACAATATGAAGACCTTTATTTCAAATAAAAGCTATTGGTATGTCCCCTTTGTAGACAAATGATATTGACGTTAAAAAAACAAACACTGAAACAAATACTGCTAAAAAAGAATTGCAGCCGTTCGAGATCCACTAAAAAGATATGTTGATATGCTAATCTTTAGTTTCTACAAATAAATAATTCTTCTTGTTTTATTCTTGTCTTTTTCCCTATGATGCACGGAATTGCTCGTTATGGACAGGTCAATAATATTGCAGTGAATAGCAAATGTGATACTGAAGGTACTTTATAGTGCATGGAGAATAAATTATTATTATAAACGGAGCCTTGCTTTTTAAAAGTACTATACCATGCATGTGCCGTTAAAGTATTCAAATGGTCAATAATTGAAGCAAGTTTTATCCGCTCTAGTTTTAAGTCGAGTAAAAAATTGTTTTCAGTTTTGGCGTTTCCGGTACGATTTATTCATTTCAATCTTCATATACTCATTGTACAGGATTTTGCTATGTTGATATTCTTAGTATCCCAATAGTTGTCTTGAAAATATTTTAAATGACAATGGTGATTTTACCGACTTGGCAAGCTACCAGTACAAGGGTGCACTCGACCGGTTAAAAACTTCACAAGATTTTATTTCTATGTGAATAATGTCAAATATTACATGTGTATAAGGTGATGATGATGATTTAATGAGCTTGACAAACACATGCATTTAGTCGCCGTCTTAGAAATAATCTATAAATAATATTGGAAATTAATAACATAATATCAGTTCAGCTAATGGTCCCTTTCGTGTCATTTAGGTTGTGGTTCGTCATGAAAGGTTTCTTTCGTCGGGTTACGTCGCGTTTCGTCAGAATGTGAAATATCTCCAATAAGCAAATACGTGATGAAACACAGGCAATTATAGAAAAGTAAAACCGAGTGAATAATTATGGTCAGGGACCATTTTTGAACAGAATGCCGAAAGACTCTGATGCTTACGCTAAAACGAAAATTGTTGAACTGAAACAACTTGTCCTGGAATGTACCGTATTTCTGCGTGCAATTCGACAGTGTAAAAAGAGAAACTTAATGCATCATACACGGATATGCAGAGGTAATAGTATGATGACCTCAAGATGAAGAACAACAATAAAAGTGTTGTTGCATTACTTTGTTTAATCATGTATTGGTAGAGATTTTGTCTCATTTGCATTTACTCCATACCCCTTCATTGTTTACTCACTGATAAGTCTTCGAATATGACAGTTGCTTAAAACTGAACTCGACACAAAGTTAGCCTATTGATCAAGTAGTTTCAATTCTTATGGAAATACACGGGAAAAATCACCAAGCAAGAACAGAGGGGAGGGGCCCAGAAAATAAAAAATAGTGACAGTAAATGCGCTATGCATAAAATTCTACACCACCCAATAAGGGACCGACCATCTAACTTTGAGGGGGGGGGGTTATGGTTTTTTTTTTTTTTTTGGACAGAATTTTTTTTTCAAAATTTACATTATTTTTTAGGGCAGAAATCCTCTTTCAGAAATTTTTTTTCATCATTTTGGAGGCCCAAATATTTTTTCACGCAAAATCAGCTCCAAAATATTTTTTTGGAAAAAAAACATTCCACCCTCAAGTTAAATGGTCGGTCACTAAGAAAATCTGCATAAAACATAAAACGTTGCATAGCTTAATGAATGCCTTATGTATACAATCAGATGGCTTGAATGGTTTCACAGTAATTTCTTGATTTGGAATGGAAAATGTGATATTAGCACATGTAGTTGATGAAACATTTTAGCAGGTTGTTCTCCATGAGATTTGTCTGATTAGCTATAAATCAAGATTCTTTAAAAGACCATTGTGCGGTTATGCGGATGTAAACTTGGATTCTATTGGCTGATTAACCACCTGCTAAATAACCATGTCCGCCATACACAACAAGAAAATCAATAATCGTGATAATGTAGTGTTTCACATTAACAAATATGCAGTAAACATAGAAAAATAAACACATCGAGACATTAAACATAGTTTACTTCTACGTAATGTAACAGTCATTTCAGCCTGAAAATTAAAATACGAAAAACATCTATATTTGGAATAACATGCAAATTATATGAAATGTTTAACTGCGTTCATTTCCAAAGGTTTCCGCTCAGTGTATTTCGAAAACGTCATTTTGCTGGTACAATCTTTATACAACTTGAAAAATCAATAAATGACTCGGTTGTGTATTGTTCATGTTACGCTGTCATGCAGTTGGTATAGTGTTTATTTTTAGAATCGTGTAGTTAAATGTAGGTCATTTTGTAATTATCGTTTTCGTAGTTTAATGCAAACTGTGGTTAGCATAACCGCACAAAAATGTTATCATGCATTGAACCAACTA
>MJUU01067818.1:0-21894 GCA_002080025.1 Modiolus philippinarum | reverse complement strand
GTTTACGGTATGCAAAACGAAAGTCGTAATAGACAAGATAAGATAAGAATCTGTTTATTCCAATCAAAGGCCCATGCAGGGCAAAGTCATTACAAGTATTACATTACAAGATATTAAAAAAACAGTATATGTATATCATAATTAATTTGGAACTTCGGAGTAATCAATTCTTTTCATTGTATTTTAAGGTTTCGTTAATACAAAAATACCCTAGTTGCATAAAAATACAGTAAATTTCGTTATGTTGTGCACGTGTTTCAAGCAGTAACCTCTAATCAGCAGCATTAGAATCAAATAATATGGAATCAAATAATGCGTAAATCAGTGTATATTTTAAACTGAAGCTATAGTTCAATTTTTATTGTAATACAATTAAACAATACAATACAAATTATACTTATTAAATACATTCTGGTTAGAATTCCGACTTTGACAGGCAAGCACACAATTACAAAAATGAAGATTGTTCCTGAAATTATTTAGTCGTCGCTATGAATTTGTCGCCCCAAAGGAATTATCATTTCAAAACTTTTTGCAGATGTATTTCTACGGCCCTGTGATTTTTTGTATCGAAAACATACACCTTCGCTCAGAGAGATGGACGTCATGACTGTTGATACATGTAGACCAGAGGATGCTTACTTTCCCGGAGCACCTGATTCTTTTCCTGTTTTTATGGAGTTTACACTATAAAAGTGTTTCAAAATATTTCGACAACGTAGTTTTCTTCCTTTAGGTGTATTATCTAAACCTTGATTTCTGTATAATAAAGGAACAAAACTTAAGAAATTTTTATTTATTTTTTTCAAGTTAAATTGATTTTATGAGTATTTTGTTTCTCTAAATTTGGAAGCAATTTTACACGTGCAATTTTATTGCCTCCAATAATATTGTAAATGTTCTAGTTTGTAAGTAATTTATCTTCATACATCTTCGTCAATATCGTAATCAAAAGTGCTTAGAAATAATTAATAACTGTCACAAATGCAAATTATATGGAAAACGGAAATATAAATAACGAAAAATGAAGTAAGTGCAGCCGACATCTGTCTTCCCGTGTTGTTTTCGTTTTTTTGCGGTTACACGACTTTATTGCGGTAATTAAGTCGTGTCATGTGACAAATCAAATGGTGACGGAGTACTTTATAACCCAAAGCCAATCATTATGATGTTAAAAACTAATGGCACAGGCTATAAAAGAGTCAAAGATGGGATTAAAGGGGAAAAAATTAAACATCTATCAAACCGCAAATCAAAATTAAGCATCTTGTATAGTGAGACTGTCTTTTCTAGAATACACATAGGAAGTTTAAAGTGCAGTCAATACGTATAGGAGCATGGAGCATAAACCAACGAATTCACTATATTTGCTAATCCCATCCAAGGAACACAGAACTGAAGACCCAAAACGACAAAATGAAATTTGAATATTGACCGGTATATCTCTATTCTTACCTTTCTCCGGAGTTAAAAAGCAGACCATAAATTGTAACGTACAACAATCTGAACAGTTTGACAAATTTTGATACATTTACTGAATACCACACTGCAAATAATGAGATGCTCAAAATCAAATTTAACAAACACAAAAATAACTCAAACAGTACATCTCGAGTTATAACCTTGATTGAAGGTCTTAATACCAACAAAACCTCAAAGTGTCTATGATCATCTCTGTAATTAGCAATGAAAAGAGTCATGCAAAGAGTTACGCAGATACCGGTTCATTTCTTGGGCATTTTCTTACATGACCAATTGTAATTTGTCAAAATCAATAATAATACTTGCATACCTTCGACGATCATCTTGGGAAATGATACAGTTAATAGCCAGCTTTCCTAAGATTACTTTTCTTTGACATCTGTGGGAAATTTAAGTAAATAAAATGCAGTGAAATGAAAGAGATAAAAGTTGGTACATTTACTTTATATTTATCAAGCAAGCTCTATTCTAGTCATGGGAGATTTCAATGACAAGATATTAAAGCACAATGTTTCCGCTGATATATGACGATTCTCTGATTTTCAGGAATTATTTCATCCAATAATTGAAGCACACTATAATTTTGTCGATAATCAGCCTCAAACATTTAATAGATAGCTTTAATCGTTTCCCCTGGCTTATTGGATTCTTTTCCATTAAGGTCATATATCTTTTTTCAGAAATGAAGAAAATTAAGTACAATCCTTTACTAAAGGAAGCAAGGTACTGTTATGGAAAATGAAGAAGAACTATCGACTAATGTGAATACAAGTAATGTATACTGCCAAAGGGGATGAAAATCAAAATCTTGCACTATATAAAACGAAAATAATAATAAATAAAGAAAAAAAAACACACTAGAACAATAGCATGAATGCAAAAAGGCTCATCTTATTTATAAATTTGTAGTAACGGCATTTTAAGTGAAGGTTTTGTAGTACGAAAATTACAGCATACTTGCTTGGAAGTGAAAGATGTATGACCACTTTCTAGTGAATTTATTTACTTTGACATACCAATTTGCGATTGCATCTAATCTTCTCAAAGACTGTTGAACAAGTCACCTGCTATATATTCTATCATTGCAAAATTAAAAATAAATGCATTTCATACTTTTAGATAAAAGATTCAGCCTCTGAGCTTCCCAACTGAATGCAATTTGACAGCTTTCGTAAGTATTTGTTTAATTTTGCTTTGCTAAGTACTCGAAGAAGAACCATTCCAAACAAATAACCAGTTGGAAGGTCAATGTTTATACACTGGCAACAACAACAAAAAAGGTTTTGCTTAATGTTATCCTTCGAGTAATACCATCTTCCTAAGCACTGTAAAATGGCTTAAATAGACACAAAAAAACTATTCAGAGCCTTTTTTTATTCCTAGCAAGTACAGGTTTCAGAGATTCCTTTACACGATTTTCGACAACATTTGAGCATATTTTGAAACCGGTGTTAAAATGTGAATTTTCTATATACATAATATAAGATAAGAAAACTGCAAGTCATCCCAGTAGGTTTAATGGTTGTTCTTGTAACGGTACATGGAGAATAATTATTTACGTCAAGTTTACAAAAGAGAAATATAGTGCTCCAAAATAAAATACAGTAGCTTGTGCATTATAAATAGTATAATTGCAACAACTGTCAAACTGTCAAAATGTTGACGAATATAATTATCCTTAAATGAACCAGCTCGTTAGAAAAGTGTCGATTTATTATTTATTATGTGACAATTAAATAAACTACCCCCTAGTGCGTTTTGATGGCTCCTCTCTGGCCTTCTTTACAAACGTTTGTTTTCTTTTTAAGTATATTTTACGAGTTACTTTTAGAAGGAATACAAAAGTTCTCATTGTTCAAGTATTAAGCACTGAGTAATGCATCATGTCAAAAACGGAAATTTAACTTCGTACCGAAACTTGTGTCAAATTTAAATAGATCAAATCAGTTATTAAATTTTGAAGTTAACAGCTCATTAGATAACCCGTGCTAGAAGTCAAACCTTTTAAGAAACAAAGAGCATGTATGACACCTTGTCAATACTAATCTATTATCAAAATCAATACACATCTATTCTTTGTCGCGACAGCCCAGGTACAGATAGTATCTGTTTATCTTTACCTTGTCCTAACATGCAATGTTTACAAAATATCAGCTGTTTTTTGTTTACTTCCTGCAGCCACGTGTTCGTTCCACGGAGTCTGCGTCAACAACTGGATTTTCCCTAATATGACTCTGTAGGTCATTGGGTCAGGATGTCTGTTCGATGATTGGGATATTGGTCGATAGCAACAACGACATGCTTTATGCTGTGCAATTGTTACTGGCAATTTTCCAAATAGGGACAATCAAAGATGACAATTAAAAGGTGGTTGCGTTTGATGTGGTTATTGAAGCGATTTTTTGTTTTGATTGTATTTATTATAATGTTCATATACGTCTATAATTGATAGATAACGACACTTATTTTAGAATAAATCTAGTCATGGAACTATTAATCTTTCTTTTGCAAAATTATCAAACAGCCATTATTGTGAAATTGACATATCAGATCTAGTTAGTTAATAGAAGGTGACAATGTCAAACGAAATTTACAACTAGATATCACTGACGAATAATGTATATTTCAATATCGGTGTGCGGAAATAAACTTTAATGATTAAAGACGCCTAAACGATAATCTGATAAGTCAATTTATACAAAAATAATCAAAGTGGATCTAATTGCTAATGATCATAAACCTAACATCGTAAATAACATAACTACACAACATCATCTTTTGTGTGATTTCATATTGAAACATTTAATTGAGCTCTAAAAATCTCTAATGCGGTGAAAATGATGACAAAGTAGCCTTTGATGTTTCAAAAAATTAAGTACATGTCCTCGTCGTATAATTGTGATGAACTTTCCTAGTGCAACTATCAGAGGAAAAAATATTTAATCAATTCCAGTTAAGCGTGAATTGTCTCCCCTTTGCAATTTCTTTTACTTCCGCAATCGGGATTCCGCTTCCTGTTGTTGGCATCAGTATTGCAAAAGCTAATAAGAAATGAAACCCTTCATCGTTTACGACCTTTCCATAGCATTTCCTGTTGAATCACTACCGGACACTACCTAAATGAAAGGAAGGAAACCGGTTAAACCCATCATTTCATTTGAAATGCCTGTGCAAAATTCAGGTTCATTGCGGTTGTCAGTTTTTGCGGCGGTTTTTGCACCAGGAATTCGGCTTGTTACAGATCTGTTCGGTAATTCTGTTTTTACACAGTTAGAGAATTTTTATCCATGATACAACTTCAGCAGAAATATTGACAGTTGAACTTAAAGACACCTTTATACTTCTTGTTCAAGAAAGGTCATTTTAGAAAGATCACAGGCATAACCCAAACACCTTTCTTGCAAAATACTTAAACATTTTGGATTAGAAAGAGCACAATTTAAATTAAAGAAGGCAATTGCTTTTTAATAAAGGGAATTAAATCAAAAGGGTGTAAATAATTAACAAAAATACGAGAGTAACTGTTAATTATTTTCTGCATTTGCACATTTCGACAACATATGACTCTTCAGTGCAGAAAAACCATAACATTTGGAAGTCCATCAACAAAAAACATGCAAAAGCTGAAAGAGAACGAACAACCAAATGGATCTAAATAGAAAAGTCAAAATTCAGCTAATGACAGAGCTATGCATGATGGAGAAACACCTTAGTTTTAACCAAAATGATATTGCAATTTTGAATAAAATCGGTTTTCGGGTCAGCACCGAAGTACTGACTACTGGGTTGGTGAATGCCCTCGGGGACAAGCAGTCCACCAGCAGTGGTATCGGCCCAGTGGTAATAAATAACAAATAACCGAAGTTACTGTTAATTTATTTTCTGCATATCGGCATTTCGACAACTTATGTCTCTTCAGTGCAGATAAAACCAAAACATTTGGAAGTCCATCAACCGAAACATGCAAAAGCTGAAAGAGGACAAACAACCATATGGATCTAAATAGAAAAACCAAAATTCAGCCAAGGGCAGAGCTATGCATGAGGGAGACACTCCTTAGTTTTAACAAAAATTTTGCAATTGAGATCTATAGCCTGTATTGTTAGCACTAAAAGAGGCCGGGATATCAAATCTTTTTTTTTCATTTTGCTGATCGCATAAGATTACCCTGATGTGTGAAATTGACAGGCATGAAACGAGTAAGAATTAGTTATCAATATGTAGCTATCAAAACGTGTACCATCATGTTGCAATTAAAAAAAAGAGCAAATTACTTAATACTCCTTTTTGACTAATCTAAACTTCTTGTACTCAGATATCATGTACAATAACTGAATACTCCCTACCGAAAGCATAGCAAAAATTATCCTGCTTTGTCATTAAATGTCCATCCATCGAACAAATATTGCAAGACTTTGCACTGCCAAATTCTTCACAATTTCCTGGTATTCATGCAATAAACTATATTATAACCAAACCGTCAAACGGTCTTTTCTCTCCCGGTTTTGAAATTCCTACAAATACAAACAAATATATAATCTTGTATAAAGGAAAAATATATATTAAAGCCCGTTTACAACAAGTTTTGAAATTTACACGATTGTAAAACTACACCTATGTGTAAAAGTATTTTGCTATGCGTTTATATGATTTTAATCTGAGGTGTATGCTTTAATTTTAAAAGCCAATTACAAGAAGAGAAAATGGTTGAAAATCGGGTAAGAATTAAAAGAATTCATAAGATCTATTTTTGAAATAATAATCTCATATTAAGTTGGATAGTGTCTCAGTTTCTTAGTTCCATTCAAGACACCTGTCGTGTTCTGGAGATTTTGTCAAATCCAGTCGAAGGAAAATTGCTGTTCCTGTACGCCTTTAAACGGAAGAAATCTTATCAGAAACAGGATGATGCATACACTACTAGTACACCTGATCTCGCAATGGTTTTTGATTTGGTCCGTGTTGTTCATCAGCAAGTGCGTCCACATTTTTCTTTTCTGTGCTGTGCTTGTGTGATGTGTGTTTCTTTGTGATTTCCATGTTGTCATTGTCTTTTGATTATTCCTTTTTGTGGACACTTATTTACACAAAATGAAAAAGAAAGGAAATGGGGTAAATGTCAAGGAGACAACATGCCATCTCCAGGTTAAAACGACCCAAAACAAAGCATCCAGGGGTCACCGTACGGTCTTCAAACCAGTGAGGAACCTCACACCGTATAGCAGGCCCTAAATGGCAAAAAAGGTAAAAAGTGAATAAATCAATGTAAACAAACCACATCCAATAACCCGAATATCAAGAAACTAATTTTATAAGAAGACAAGGACAAGCCAATGACCAGCATATCCATCAGTTACTTGAACTTTATAATTCAATATTGAACTCTTTGGAAAAAAGGAAATGAGCTTGTTTTCTGTGATTTTTCAAAAGCTTTTGACAAAGTTTGGCACAAAGGTTTACTGCATAAAATGAACGCGTATGGGATAAGGAGTAATATATTAAACTGGTTTCAAAATTATCTGCATAAAAGAAAACAAAGAGTGTTAAATCGAGAATCTGCTTCAGATTTGAGAACTGTCCAAGCTGGGGTACCACAAGGTTCTGTATTAAGTCCTCTTTTGTTTTTGATTTATATAAATCATATTGGAAATGAGCTTCTTTCAGTAAGTAGATTATTTGCAGATGATACATCCTTGGGATACTCTAGTACAAATATTGATGAAATTACAATTGTTATAAACAATGACTTAAATAGACAAAATGACTGGTCACAAAAATGGCTTATGACTTTCAATCCTGAAAAAACGGAAATAATGATTTTATCTAACAATTGTGTTGCAGATAATTTAAATTTTGTTTTTAACAATAAAATGATTCCAGTAACTTCTAGCCATAAACACCTAGGTGTTACCTTTTCAAATGATGGCAAGTGGAATGAACATATTGAGATTATGATCAAAAATATCTCAAACATTTAGGCGTTTTGCGGAAATTGAAATTTAGCTTAAGCAAAAACAACTTAGAAAAAATGTACCTTGTCTATATACGCCATTTTTTTGAATATGCGTGTGAAATTTGGGACAACTGTGGAATATCTTATTCTAATAAATTAGAAAAACTTCAACTTGAAGCTGGAAGAATTATCACGGGATTACCTATTTTTACAAAATCTGAATATATATGTGCTGAAACTGGATGGGAAACCTTATCACAAAGAAGGTATAGAAGAAAGCTCCAACTTTTTTACAATGTCAAAAATGGAAATGCACCTAGATATTTAAATGTCCTTGTTCCACCAAGTATTCAAAGTACTACTTCCTATCCATTACGGAATGGTGAAGATTTGATAATTCCATTTTGTCGGCTCTCTTTAACTTCTTCGTCGTTTTTTCCATCTACTGTTAAAGAATGGAACAAACTTCTGTTAAAGAATGGAACAAACTTGAGTTAACAGTTCGTAATGTTGATTCAATATCTAAGTTTAAAAGGTCAATTCGAAATAAATCGCAAGAAAATTGTTTGGTACCTAAACATTATTATTATGGCCCAAGAAAACTTAATATCACATTAACTCAAATTCGCAGGGCAGCATCATTCTTAAACTACGACCTTTTTAGAGTAAATATAGTACAAAGTCCAAGTTGTATTTGTGGAGCTCAAATAGAAGATGCTATTTTTTCGTTTGTAAACAATTTTCTGATATACGTGAACGGCTTTTCGAATATATCAGGGAAATTACTCCCGTTGTTAACTTGAAAATATTAACTGAAGGGGACTCCAGCTTAAATTATGATAGTAACTGCGCAATCTTTTTGCATGTATACAGTTTTATCAAACACTCGAAAAGATTTGTTTTGTCTTAATTTCTTTATTACAGCACCACCAGTCAGATTTGCATTTCACACTCACTCTTGTTTGCTTTTTCCTTTATGTTTATAAGCATATTTATTTATGATATATATTCTTGTCGCATGCTCTGTATACTATATAATGTTGTAATATTTAATGTATATAGGAGAAAACCACCTAAGTCGGAATAACTTGTGTCTGATCCTTTTTATTTCATTGAATAAATAAAATAGTTATAAACTAAAGCATATTCCTGACTTGGGAATGTGCATTTTAGTTTGCATTTACAGCTAAAAGATTTGCACATGCGTACCGTGAAGATTTACATCCTTTGTTAATCTATACATGTATGCAGTTTCAAGCACATGCAGTCTTGTGTCAAAATACATAGGTATGTAAAACTGTTGATGAAAATGACGTTCTATAATAACCATTCTAAATAAATAATACACGTTAAAGACAGTGTTGCTTTGTTGCATACACGTTTGAAATTCCTCGCTTCCAAATGTTATTTTTGGTTTCAAAAGTAGTCAGTGCATTTTCCGTTTTACCCAATTCATTATAAATTCAAACTCTGTGCTTTGAATATTTTTCAAAGGACCAAACATTGTAAGGACCAAACATTGTAAGGACAAAATGTAAGGACCAAACATTGTAAGGACCAAATATTGCAAGGACCAAACATTGTAAGGACCAAACATTGCAAGGACCAAACATTGTAAGGACCAAACATTGTAAGGCCAAACAATGTAAGGACCAAACATTGTAAGGACCAAACATTGTAAGGACCAAACATTGCAAGGACCAAACATTGTAAGGACCAAATGTAAGGACCAAACATTGTAAGGACCAAATATTGTAAGGACAAAATGTAAGGACCGAACATTGTAAGGACCAAACATTGCAAGGACCAAACATTGTAAGGACCAAATGTAAGGACCAAACATTGTAAGGACCAAACATTGTAAGGCCAAACATTGTAAGGACCAAACATTGTAAGGACCAAACATTGTAAGGCCAAACATTGTAAGGACAAAATGTAAGGACCAAACATTGCAAGGACCAAACATTGTAAGGACCAAACATTGTAAGGACCAAATGTAAGGACCAAACATTGTAAGGACCAAACATTGTAAGGACCAAACATTGTAAGGCCAAACATTGTAAGGACAAAATGTAAGGACCAAACATTGTAAGGACCAAACATTGCAAGGACCAAACATTGTAAGGACAAAATGTAAGGACCAAACATGGTAAGGACCAAACATTGCAAGGACCAAACATTGTAAGGACAAAATGTAAGGACCAAACATTGTAAGGACCAAACATTGTAAGGACAAAATGTAAGGACCAAACATTGTAAGGACCAAATGTAAGGACCAAACATTGTAAGGACCAAATGTAAAGACCAAACATAGTAAGTACCAAACATTGTAAGGGCCAAATGTAAGGACCAAACATTGTAAGGACCAAACATTGCAAGGACCAAACATTTTAAGGACAAAATGTAAGGACCAAACATTGTAAGGACCAAACATTGTTAGGCCAAACATTGTAAGGACAAAATGTAAGGACCAAACATTGTAAGGACCAAATGTAAGGACCAAACATTGTAAGGACCAAACATTGTAAGGACAAAATGTAAGGACCAAACATTGTAAGGACCAAATGTAAGGACCAAACATTGTAAGGACCAAATGTAAGGACCAAACATTGTAAGGAAAAAACATTGTAAGGACCAAATGTAAGGACCAAACATTGTAAGGACCAAACATTATAAGGCCAAACATTGTAAGGACCAAACAATTTTAATATAGGTTGAGAAACGGCATGTCACAGAATTAGCCGATATTCGTTCCATAGGTTGATATTAAACTATGAATCACAAAAAAATACCAATTTATTATCATTGACCTCCGTTGCCATGGTCATGATGGCATTAATTTTTGGTTATTTTAAAAAAAAACACTAATTTTTCAAGGAGGATCAGTCTTTATCAGATAAAGTTTTGTATGTGGTTAATTTAGAGCATTATGGACAATCTCCGAAACAGTTTAAAAAAATTGCATTACATGTAATTTGAAGTACGAACGAGGCTATCAAATATTTCAAGAAATTGACCTTTTTTACCTCAAATTTTCGACAAAATGCAATTATGTCAATTTTCAGCTTCAATTTTTAGGAAAGGCGCCAGCTGAATATACTCTATAGGACAATTATCCTATAGAACTAGGTAAGTTATTCCGAATATATGAAAATCTCTGTGGGGCAAGAATTGGTGTCATAGAAAATTAATGTTAAAGTTGGTTACCACGGAAACAGAGCAAAAATGGCCATTTCTGAGTAAAACTATATAGCTATGAATTTAGTGTTTGTAGGAGCTAAGATCATATCACTATTCATTATATCTCTGATTAGTTATCCTTCAAATTTATCATAATCTTTACACAATTTCAAGGCCAATTTTCTTATCGTCAAGGTCATGTAGAATTGAGCTTTCGAAAAGGATCAATTTAAAAAAAAATGTTTTTTTCTAAATGACCTTGAAGACAAGGTAAATGACCTTGAATTCATTCCAATGTTATTACATGTTAGACTGAGCATTAAAGGTGTATATGAGGAACAGTATTGATATCTAGGGCATGGTAAGTGCAAATACACAGTTATACAGTTTTAAACAGAAATGGCCAATTTTGCCTTGTTACCGTGGTAACTCAACTTTTAATAACACTGATCTTTTAAGATAATAATTCTTACCTCACCAAGATTTTTATATTTCTTTGAACAACTAACCTAGTTGCGTATGACAATGTTACTATTAAGTATATGCAGTCGGTGCCTTGCCTGAAAACTGATCCTGAAAAAGTGACAAAATAACCGTAATTTTGGCGAAAATTTTCATTGAAAAAAGATCAATTTCTTGATATATTCGATAGCCTCATTATGATGTCATATTCTTGCAAAGTGTTAAAGCTCTTTTTGAGATGGTCCATAATGCTCTAAATAAACATCATAAACATCATAAAAAGTAATATATGAAATGCATTATATTCCTTGAATAAAATGGATTTAAAAAGTGCATATTTTAAGGGTTTTTGAAATGGCCCAAAATTAGAGTCGTGGTTACCATGGCAACGGATGTCAATAAATACAAACTAACATTTTGTTTTGTGACTAATGTGTTTACTTGCAACATATTAAATGAAAATCAGCTAAATCTGTGACATGCTATTTCCAAGTAATTCTGGTGCTTACTGAAGACCCATGTTTAAAAAGTCTTTAAACGATGTCCCAAAAGCACTGAAGTAACATGTTGAAGATTTCATGGTAATTGGTAAAATTTAATACATATTCTTTCTGTTATCCAGACCCACTTTGGAGTCTGCTTTCAACAACCCTCCTCGACCATTTACCACACAGAAATACGTTTGAATCTTTGCAAATATTTTCAAAGTTATTTAATTTTCATAGTGTTGCAAATTTTAAAATTGGTGTGTTACGAACAATTTCTGAAGATCATTCTTTAAAGGGAAACATTATTATTGTTTGAACAAATAGTATGACTTAATGCGGTGTTAAAGAGATTTCCATATATATAAGAAGTGACATACTAAATTTTAACGGAAAGATTCAAGCAATATTAACAATATGTATAAAAGGTTAAATAGGTATAACATTGTTATTCTTGTATATCTTTTCCAAAGATACTGAAGTAATACATACTTCATCAATATGGTTTGTTAAAATTTATTACCTTTCATTTTTGAAATCGAATCCCGCATTTGATTTAAACTATATTTCAGTGGTATTTTTTCACAAAATGTAGAAAAAAAAAACAGTGTTTAAAAAGATATTTAAAAAAATCATTTGAATTTCCACACTTGGTTTCAAATACTGTTTATGATTTTAAGGGGGTTCGCCACTCAATTTGAAAATAAATAGGATTTCCAATAAACATGATTTTTTGTTAGAAAATTAAGATAGAAGTAATTTAAGTGAAAAAAATTGATAGGTCGATGGTCTCGTTTTTGAGATTTAAGTGATTGAAAATTTGGCGGGAAACCGAACTCCTCTGATTTTTCATAGGATTAACATTGGCGCTGTTTAACCAGGAATGAATGTGACAGAATAAATAGAATTCAATAAAATTTTTACAGAATGCTCAAAAAGATGTATTAAATGAAAATATGGAAAAAAAATAAGGGGGTCAATGGGCAAAAAATTATAATGCTTTTAAATGGATAACACCCGAGGATTCCGAAAATCTGACAGAAATCCCAAAACATGAGTAGCTAACCTCCTTAAGTGTATGGTAGCAGCCTTTGAAATCCATAGCATTCTAAAGAGACAACTTTAGCAACTATTAATTAATATATATGGAAGGGAGCCAAAATATCCTCAAAGTGAAGTATTTTCCATAAAAATAGAAAGATTTTTCAAAAAATAGCATAAGTATCATAATGCCAGGCCGCATATTTGCGGCCTGACATTATCTTAGGCCGTATATATGCGGCCTGAGTCAAGCCTTGGGCCGCATATATGCGGCCTGAAAGATAATTTTTGACCTTGCATAATTGTTTTTATTTTCGGAGTTGGGTCTCAAAACTCACAGAAATTATTAAAAATATGTTACTTTATCATGTCCTGAAGCGCCAGAACTCTCGCATTATCATTTTGGCATTTTTGGGCCGCATATATGCGGCCTGAGTCGAGCTTTGGGCTGCATATATGCGGCCTGAGTCAAGCCTTGGGTCGCATATATGCGGCCTGAGTCAAGCCTTGGGAGTGAAAGTCAAACTCTGGTGCGCCATTCAACCGGTTTAATAAACCATCTCTTTTGAAATGACTGTACCAAGCGAGGACCATTGCGGTCGACAATTTGTCTGTTGGGTTTCCATCTGTTGTCTTTTTGCCTTTTGACAATTGTTTTCGGTAATTTTGTTATTACCCACATTTGTAGAGATATCATGGTAAAATGATTAGAAACACTTTCAAAAATTAGATTTGGTTAAAAAAAAGGAAAGTGTATTTGTTATCTACGACCTTTATAAAAACATATGATATGATATACATGATTTTTATCATAATGATAAAGTATAAATGTGAAATGTTACTTTTGTTCTGGCAAATGGTAGTTAACCCCTGTACTAATATTACGAAAAATCCATTGGATGCCTTTCCTAGAAAAAAAATGACTCAATGTCCAGATACTTATTAGTTTGTAAGTGTTAATTCCTTTGAAAAATTTCCATAAAATTGAAAAGATAATAGTTTTAAGTATAAAAGACGACATAAATGGTTCATGTGTAACAGGTCGGCTTATAGAATTCGAGGTATGACATCTGTGGGTCGGATCAAAGCTTTGAATTTGGCATTTTCTTACTATGCTATAGAGTAAATGAAAAGAATATCAAAATATCTCCTGACTCAAAGACTGGTATTTCCTGTCACAGCGCATTAAAAAGCCAACTCGAGGTGAATGTTGTCTAAAACAGGTGCACAACTGAATATTATTTTTTTGTTATGTCCCCGCTTTAGTGTGCGGTATATAGTGATCATGGTGTCCGTTCGTTCGTTCGTTCATCCGTTTATTCGTTCGTTATTCCGTCCGCCCTAAGGGACACACTTTGTGGTGACAACTCCTCCTAGACCAATTGGTGAAATTCAATGAAACTTTCACAGAATGTTCAGTACACATTGCCATTGTGCACCATCTATTTAAAATTTTTTGGAGGGGGTATATATTTTGTGAGCTTTTCTCAAAGTTTTTTCTAGTTTTTTTTTTTATATCATACCTATACCTTATACAGCAGAAGCTATAACAATACAAATTCTTGCATCCAGAAATTTTACTTTAAATTGGAAGCAAAGGCCTATTTTGAAACCTCTTTGATGTTTCCAATAAGACAACAAATATTGATATATAACAAAATACCGTTGATGCCGTAAATTTGGTTTCTGCAACTTTGGTATTTACTTACAGATACTTACAGATCCTCTTCTGAACGCTGGCTGGCAGCCACTATGTCCAGTTCCTCATTTTCGTTAATTTCATAGTCTTTTCCGGTTTCCAGGTTACTTTCGTAGTTATAGTATAAATCTTGGTCTTTCCAGAAGTTGTCAAGTCTAGATTCGAATATTTGGATTTTCTTAGCACTGATTACATTTTCTGGTAAGTTGTTCCAAGTGTTAATAATTTTGTTGGTGAAAAAATATTTCCTAAGGTCTTTCCTTGGTCTATTCTTAAATAATTTTTTAACTATGTCCTCTTGTTCTTCCACTAGTAACAGTTTCCATTAATGGTGGCAATGCTGAGTCATAAATACCTGATGTCGCCCCTCTTTCTGTGGTAGATCAACATTGGTAATTTCAACTTTTTAAAATCTTTCTATGTAACTTAAGTTACTAAATCCAGGAATTAGCTTGGTTGCTCGTCGTTGAACATTTTCAATTGATGTGATATGTTTCTTCTTATGTGAGCACCAGATTGAGTTGGCATATTCAAGATGTGGTCTGCCTAATGCTTTATATAATATTTTGAAGGTTGTTTCATCTAAGAAAGCGAAAGTTCGTTTTATTAGACCCATGATACTGTTTGCTTTATTAATCTTTCCATTAATATGATCTTCAAATGATAGTTGATCGTCTACAACAACACCAATATCTTTTTCCTTTTCAGAATTTTGTAGCTCTGTGTTACATAATTTATATGTATATTTCGGGATAGTTCTTTTGCCTACTGATAGAACTTTGCATTTTTCCGGATGGAATCGTAGCAACCATTATTCGACCAATTTTCTAATTCTTGCATATCTTCCTGCGTTTTTTGGTTATCCTCTGGTAATTTGTTCTCTCTAAAAACTTTTGTGTCATCACCAAACATGTAGCATTCGGAGTTAAGATTATTTGGTAGGTCGTTAATATAGACCACAAACAGTATTGGTCCTAATACATTTCCTTGCGGAATTCCTCTTTTTACTGGAGTCCATTCAGAGAAACTATTCATGACTCTAACACTCTGTTTTCTGTCGGATAAGAATGATTCAATCCATTTAATTAAAGCACCTGATGTCACTCCCGGTTTCCATGGGAGTTTACACTATGAGTGCCTTAGTTTTTAATGTCGTCTTTTTATTTCCGTGCTTGTAGCTGTCTCACATCCTTGTTTTGTTTTTGTTTTTCTCTGTTGTCGTTTTGCCATGTCTTCGGATTTCGATTTTTGTAGTCTTCGCTTCCCTTGTTCCTTCGGTATTCTACTGTCGTTGTCTGATATGCCACATGTGGCACCTTGTCAAATGCGTTCGTAAAATCGAGATAGACACAGTCCAAGCTTCCTCCAGAGTCCAGTATTTTTGTCCATTCCTCTAGCACATAGACTAGTGGAACGGCCAGATATAAAGCCAAATTGTCTCGTTGGAAAAAGAAAATTACATTTCATGTGATCTACAAGGTGATCACGCACTAAAGTTTCTAATTATTTACATAAAATACAAGTCAAACTAACAGGACGATAATTTGAGGCTAACTTTCGGTTTCCCTTTTTAAACAGGGCCGTGATACACCCTTTCTTCCATTCGTCAGGTAAACTTTTCGTAGTAATTGATTTTTCAAATATTATAGTTACAGGCGTATAAGTTATGTAAAATACTAGGATGAAATTCCATCTGGGCCTGGAGATTTACTTATATTAAGTTTATGTAACCTCTTTTTACTTCCTCTTCAGTAATTTTTAGTTATTCGACAGCTAATGTTTTTTTCATATAGATCAAATCGAAATATTTGGAAGACCATAAACCAAATTTTGTCAATCTGATAGAACAAATGTAACAAAGAATACCTAAATGGAAAGCTAAAAACAGCTAAGTAAAGAGCCAAGCAAGAGGAAAATACTCCCTAGTTTTCAGCAATTTTTTTTAAATGTAGATGTTACAAATTCCTCTATAAAATCGGTTTTCGGGCCAGCACCAAAGTAATGGCAGCTGGTTTGGCGAATACTGTATGGTTGTTATATTTTGCGGCTATTGACGGTTAACACAAAAGGCGAGAGATTTATACCTGCGAATATTTAACTGTAAACCTGAATATAAATGAAAATTACTTTGACTAAAATCACGCGAATAAATCCAAGACTGAAAACCGCGAATATAAAGCAATATACAGTACCCTGAGGACTTACAGCCACACAAGTGGCATCGGTCCAGTGGTAACAGCAGTTACTATAAATTTAGTTTCTGCATGTGTCATTTTCGACAACAAACATGTGTATGTCCTTGCAGATAAAATTGAAATATTTGGAAGACTTCCAACCAAATTTCCATTTTATCAATTCATGGTTTGAGACATTTTATAAAGTATCATGGCTATAACTAAAGAACAAATGAAAACGAAAATAGCTTAAATATTCCACGACCTTGGTCACATGCAAAATATATAATTTCTGCATGATACAATTATGATAATGTATTAATGAAAAATGTTACTTTTATTCATGGAAATTGCTGCTAATTCCATGTGCTGATATCATAACAAAGGTTTGATCAAGGAAGTGTACATGCACTGATTATAAATATAATGCATGGGTGTTTCCAGGGAACACATGTGTTGCTTGCACTTAATATATTGACGATTACTGAATTTGTCATGGAATGACAAAGTCCAAACATAGCATTAAATATATGGATAAACATCAAAATATAAAAAAAACATAATACAGGATACACATCTGCAATATATAGAGTTAGTTGGTCCTTGGAGTTTCAGTGAACCATGTAGTTAAGATGGAGTGCGGGTAACTGAGACAAAGTCTTATAATAGCATTGGAATTTGGAGATAACTAATTAAAAATAAATAAAACTAGAGCGAATCTTCATGATGCTGAAGCATTGCTGACAGTTGAGTTCAAGAGTACAAAGCAGTTTATGAACAATTGCAGGTAATGTAGACATACCCATAAGACTCCAATAAGTCTTAAGCTTAGACACATGGGGTAAAATACAAAAATTAAGAGAAACTAAATGCTTTATTCAAATTTAAAATACCTATGCCAAAGCATACCTTCAAGTTTGGCTCCAAAGTACAAAGCAGTTTATATTATGAATTTTAGGACTGCATACATCTTGTACTAATCATGTGCAGTATAATATTCTACTATACGGAGCCTTATTGGATATTATCGCCAGTCATTGATACAATTCAACAAAATATTTGTAAATTATCCTTTATTTAAACTGGCTGTATGGCAGTGGACAATATTTCCATGAAATTCAAAATGAACTCTGCACTAACAAAATCTAATGTGAGGACCTTCGTGATCTTACAAAGAGGTATATGCTTACGGGTGTCTCTTGGTGATCTTATTGTGACATCGAGACCAAACTCGTTGTTTTATCACTTTGAATTTCCCGGCATTAATCTTGAAAAAAGGTTTAGAATTATTGCAGTTCGAGTTGACATATGTGTTTTGGTCTCATGTCCATTTACTCCATATCCTTTCGTAAAATATTCTCTATATTTTTTGTTGAAAAATTTAACTGTAGGATCTGGGCAATAAGTAATCCTTGTAAAGAGGTTTTAGTGATATGGATTATTTTCTATTCAGTTCCAGGGATACTGATTATTTGGCCTTTTTATCTTAGGCCTATAAATAAAATGGTTTTTGGTTTTGTTTTGGGGATATCTGCCGATCAATTTGAAGAAATATAGGATATGGACTATTGATACAGGGATATCGTTACATACTAGAAATAAAGTACACCAGTAACGGACGATAACCTTCCATATGTAAATAATATAATTGTTATGTCAATTATTGTATGAAAATAATTATTGATAATAAATATGAAGGCTAACAGAGTGTTCTGTTTTAAGGACAATCTTTATATCAATCTTTATATTTGCAAATGTAATACATTTTGTATTACTTATAAATATATTTCACATAAAGGTTTATATCTTGAAAAAAGGGATATAACAAAATATGGGTAAAAAAACAGTTTCACTGAATCATGTATCATAATTCTGTGACCAAAATACCTTTTTGAAACTATCATCTTACAAAAATATGTCCGACATGTTGACACTATTGAATGAAACCTAATTGAAATCATATCTTTTAAAAAAATTTTGGTCAATTTTAAAATTTCATTGCCCCAAAAAAAGTAAATGCAAATATCTTATGCCATCTAAAATCATTACAACGATTTTAAGAAGTGTAACAATTTTTGTGTAAAGCAAAGATTCGAATGCAATATAGTTGTGAATAGGCTACTATCTAAATTTATGTAAATTCTAAAACCGAAGGATTAACTCCCTTTGTTCTTAGCTATATTTGATATTACTGATTATTCGGATTTCGTTTGGTTTTATGCATTTTGTATATTTTTTGAAATTATGGATTTTCTTTGTTTGGGTTCTAGTGCTGCTGATGAGGAATAAATTTCCGAAATGGCCATACAGCTCATTAAAATTAATGCAGTTGGAGTTAACATATGTGTTATGGTCTCATGTTCATTTACTCCATATCCTTTCGTTAAATATTTATACTATTGGCAATCACAACATCGTCGCTAAGCACATGTGTATGGTACCGAAAAGATTAATCAAAATTATAGGTTTATACGATAAACGCTTGAACTACCAAAATTAAAGGGAATGATAAAATAGTTAATGCATCAGACCCTGTGTATGCATCAAATTTGTCATTGCGTTTCGATCGGCAGCAGTACTGATATTTGAACGCCTCACTTTCGATCAATTGGTGTTATTAATCTTGAAGTGCAGAGTAAGTAACTGTTTAAGAACCTCACGGCATGCTGACTTCAAAATGGAAACAACCTTTATTGGATTGGATTTTTCGGTGTACCTTTAGTCAATAGCCTTTCAATAAAGATTGCTTATCATTTTTAAAGAGTATGGTCTGGACAACTTTTTCAGTTCCTTGTCGGATGTAAAGTGCATCTGATGAGTAAAGGACAAAAATGAGGACAAAAATGATCATTCTAAATGTAAATAAAATTATTGTAATTACCTTCTAAATGTAAATAATATAATTGCTATCTCAATTATTGTAAAAATAAAATTAACCTACATGAAGGTTGTTAATGTGTTCTCTTTCCAGGACATTCTTTATATTTGTCTATACTGATAAAAACATTTTCTCTAGAACAAAATTTGACGTTGTACTTAAAGAGTGAGTGCGTGAGTGAATGGTTGTATTGTATTGGCTGTTTGTTATCCTCATTAAATAAATAAAGCATTAAATTAAATTACAATTTGACGTTGACAAGCTCGAGAACTTACTTCCCAATACGTTTTTATAATGTTGCTGATTCTAAATTGCCTGTAGAACTCATAGGACATCTGTATTGTCACTAAAATTTCTTTCCTACCATACTTTAATATCCTGCAAGTAAAAGTAAGTGTCGTAAACAGGAATGTTTTTATATTTTTAAGTTGCATTAGTTCTCAGAATAAGATTGATTGATTGATATGGGGTTTAACGTCACTTTCAGCAGTATTTCAGCTATCTCATGACGGTCAGTTTTAGTGGTGGAGGAAGCCGGAGTACCCTGAGAGAACCACCGACCTTGGGCAGGCAATTTACATACCTTATCACTTACGATTGTAAGTCGAGTGCACCCGTTTTTGTAATGTACAAAGTGGGGCGAACTCACACTGCAGTAGTGATAGACTACAATGGTTGTATAGGTAGTAGAACTACCTTACCACTCGGCCACCCAGGCCCCCTCAGAATAAGATAACTTATTGTGCCAATGTAGTCTTAAATCAAAACTAAAAACTTGTTTTTGTGTTTTTCTTCAAAAGTTCTTTATTGCATTTATTAAATTAAATTATATAAAAGAAAAATCGAGAATACTTCTACAGAAAAATGAGAGGACGCATGTGATATTTAAAATAAAAAAAAACGCATCAGCACACATAAATATAAATGGACTAACGAAAAGCAACAAACTGTCAACAAAGAAAGTGAAAATTGCACAAGCACTGAGAATGCAAAACATATGAATCTGAAAATTAAAAAAGCCATAAAAAAATCGACGTTACTGTGACTTTAGATTCTTCAGATGGTCAACTTGTTTCTCTGTAGTATAGTTCAAATCAAAACATTTGGAAGCTCGGATACAAAAAATGCATAAAAGTATATAGCGAAAAAGATAAAAATGATAGAGAAAATCAGGCACGAACGGAGCTTTGCAGTGGAAGATACTCCCTACTTTTGAAGCATAACTGCAAGATTATCAGAAATGTGATAAATACCCACAACTTTAATTAAAGAAATCAAATTATTGTCATTTACTAAATATGATTAAGCTGTAATTTTCATCAGAGACATTTTATCCTGGACGACTGTAATGATATTCTGCTCCAAACTTTGTGTGGAAATAACATGCCGTATCTAAGTACGTAAGCGTGGATATTATATTATACATGTATATACCGGAAGCATGAGACTTATAACTGAGGCTCGTAGCTTGATGATGTGTTTGAATATTCAGATAACAAACACAGAATTAACTAGCAAAGTGTTCTTACAGTGTCATGATTGTCATGAGGACAATCATAACAATATTTTCAATTACAATCAGAAGATTGCAATAAACTTAAAAACAAATGAAACGAATAACATATATGTATATGTTCTACATATCTCATATGCTGTTGAAGGCAATTTCATAATTTCTATTGCTGTCCTCTATACCTCACTACAGGTAGCAGGGAGGTATTACATGATGCCCTGAGCCGCGTGTCCGAACGTCCGTCCGCTGAAGGTTTCCGACCGATAAATTATGATCGAAATTGCATACTCTCTTCTAGGGATGACAATTTCACATATATACTGTGACCGGTTATTCGGAAAACCTTTCGACCGATTAACCGGTTATTCGGTGTTTAATGAAATATTGAATGTTTTCCAGATATTATGAATAAATAATTAAATTCGTTTCTCTTTTTCGTGATGTACACCGAGATAGAGGGATACAAAGAAAAAAATATATAAGCTAGTCATTAGATACTTTCCAATCGTCATCTCAGGAAAACGCTCCTGTGATATTCTACTCTCTTCTTGATTAGTATAATTATTTTAACATTTTAATCCATAAATATTTTGCTTTGTCTTTCAAACTGTACAAATTGGGTTATTTAGTGGAATTACAAATTTTCTCGATGTTAAGCTAACTTATAGTTTACTTTATTTTGTGTAGATGCATGTCCAGTCCCCTAATAAAGTGCTCAAACCACAGGAAATTAATATTTTTTGTATTATTCTACGCAATACATGTTCATAAATTTAAGAATTCTAGCATATTTTTTCTGTTATAACAGTACATTATAATTCAACATTTTGATAATTTATGTAAACTCTATAATTTCTATAGGTAGATAATTAGTAAATTAAGTTAGCTAATTATACTACATTTGAAGACACTATGATAGGACTGAAAATGAAAAAGTAATTTCAAATTATCCGTTATGTAAACAACTTGTCAATTAATCGGTCTTTGATATGTATCCAATCAATTAAATAAATAGAGAAATAGCGAT
>MJUU01067817.1:85259-105993 GCA_002080025.1 Modiolus philippinarum | reverse complement strand
GAATTTAGTTGTGTTTGTGAATACATTGAAGATTGATTATGTACTTTAGACTTATCCTTATAATGAATGTAAAGACTAACAATAATTATTCCCCGTATATAAAGTAGAAACTATAAACAACGATAAGTGTTGTAGATGTAGGAACTATGTTTCATTATACGCACATGTACACAACTATCAATAGCAATGACAAGTACATGATTCCTCGCTGGTGACAAACCTGACCTGGGTGAAAGCTCGGTTGAATTGTAATTACAGTTTTAAACATCTATACAGTAATAAAATTAATTTCTGCTTGTCAGTTGAGTGAAAATGTCACGAATGATTTGTAATTAAATGTAGGTGTAAATTTCTGTCTCTATGGTAACTGATTCTGATGTCAATTTCCACGCGTCATTGATTCCAATACACATTACATCACAACATCAACACAGAACACAGGAAGGAAATTGATCTTATTTAATGTATTTCAAGTGGCCAAAATATATTCAACTGTTTTGGGAGAATGAATTAATAGTGTGTACGCACGAAGCTCATTTTTTCATTTCTTCTTCTTGCCAATGGAATAAAAAATAATGCAGACGACATAATGCAATGAGCACGGAATTTAGACGTTGGTTTGACCTGATGCGTGACCTCTATAGCAACCAATGAAAATACGACTGATAAGTATCTAATTGTATGAAAGGCCAATGAAATGATAGCATAAAAGTTATCACTAAGTGATACGAAAAATTATCTTATCGTGTAAGAAATAGATATTGCTGCCACATCATAAGAGAAATGTATATTCATAACTATCAAAAACATATACATGTATATAACCTTTGTCCTTATGAGAGATCAGTTACAGAGTATGATTCATGCATGTAATGTATTTGGTTAAAAGTTAAGTAAAAATTCCACTGATTAATTGCCTAAATATTGATAGCCTATTCAATTACATTGAAATTGCATTCAATTTTATAGTACAAAGCATTTTCAATGTCTCTTTGTTGTTAACTTCTGATAACAGCATACAAACACATAAATAAAGTGATGAATTTATTTTGACTTCAAGATGTAGAACAACAAAAAAAAAATGATCCATTGCTTAGTTTTTACAATGTTTTTGTACGGACCTCATTGCTTTTGATTTATTTCTTTTCATTGTTTAAACAGTCAAACCTGTCTTATGTGACCTACCAAGGGAACTCTGAAAAAGTGTCACATAAGACAGGTGGTCACTTAATACAGGTTACATCAATATGAAAATCACTACATTGGGATAAAGACTAAAAGAGAAATTGGTCACAAAAGACAGGAGATCACTTAACACAGGTGGTTGCTAAGGCAGGTTTCACTGTATTATATCATTGTTAGAAAAAGCATGCTGCTTAATTGTAGTTCTAAACAGCTTCCCAAATAATAAAATTTCAAATTTTAATTTGTCAATTTAGATATCCTACAAAAGAATGGACAAACATTGGAGAAGTTGTAGCCAAAGAAGAAAGGAATTCTCAGAGTTTCCAAGTAAAAGAAGGATATGTGGTCCAGTTTGTCAGAGTTGAAATGTTAGATCATTATGGGACAGAACATTTTTGTCCATTAACATGGTTTAGGTTTGTATGAAAATTTTACCAAAGTCAATATTTTTTTCAACACAAGAAGATGAACATTTACTTAAGAAACTTATATTAATTATACAATACAATATGATCTTGACCAATCAAAATATTTTGGTGTACACTCTACCCACAATTCTTTAGCTGTGGGGTTAACATAAATGTCACAGAGTGTCTTGCTATTCTTATTTCAACTTTTCACTTAGCTTCCTTTTTAAACAGATCTTAATTTTGTGACACCAAATTTTGATAAATATTTATGAAAGGATATGGAGTAAAGTTCACTTTTTATAGAAATAAATTTTTATGCCCCCGTGAAACAAAGTTTCGGGGAGCATATAGTGTTTGGTCTGTCTGTTTGTTTGTTTGTCTGTTTGTCCACAAAAAACTTCAACATTGGGTATATCTTTTGAATGGTAAGTGATATGGCTTTCATATTTTGCATGTGCATTCCTTGTGGCAAGACCTTTTAATTTGTACCAGAATAGTTGACCTTGTGACCTTGACCTTGGCCTGTGAACAACTGCATAAAAACTTTAACTTTGAGCATATCTTTTGAATGGTAAGTGATAGTTCTTTCATAGTTTGCATAGACCTTTCAGTTGGTTCCAGAATATTTTACCCCGTGACCTTGACCTTGGCATGTGACTGTCCGGTAAAATTTCACCAAAAAGATGAAATTATATTTTGTTTTATTTTATATATATATATAGAAATTAAACTCATTTATGATTAAATGTTTCTTGATATCTATAGAATTTTTTTGTAAAAAAGATTTTTAAATCATTCAGCACATTTTCTTCATTTATTCACTTTCATTTTACAGGTATATATTAGAGGGGTAACAATTCATCTATGAATCGATTATATCGATCCAAAGTGATGACGATTCCCGTATTGTATCGTTGGTCCGGAATTGCGATACCGAAAACGGCTTTGTTTTATACAGCCGCACCCGATCTGATCTGCGTTTTATTAGCGCCAATATGGCGGAACTCGTAGATATAAACAAAATTGTCATTGTGAATGCTCCCACGGCTTATTAATTGACATAATTACTCATATTTAATAACAATTATGACACATACATGGCTCAAATATTAAAACAATTGTATAATGCAATTCATAGTCTTGCTATCTGCTGAATTTATGTCAAGAAAACAAGATTTATAGTACCATGATATGTATCGTGATAGTATCGTATCGCAAGCAGATATCAGGATACGTATCGTATCATGAGATTCCTCACGATACTCAGCTCTAGTATATATATATATATGTATTATATATATCAATGATGAGGGATGTTACTAATCAAAGTACTGGTGTAATCAGAGTACTGATAACACTGATAAACAGAACACAATGAGTTGGCTATAAATGTTCCAAAAGGGGGGGTGAAAATTGTTTTCATAATAATGCTTTGATAATGATTGGAAGGGTTCATTTGGGTGATCTCTGTGTTTACATCCAATTGCAATCATCATTTGATTTTATTAAACTTTTCTGTTGATACCAGAATTTATTTCTACAAATTATTTTGTCAGAAGGACATTCATTGTTCAAAGTTGCTAAATGTTTCTTCTTTACATCCATTTGGGGGCATAAGTGTTTCACAAAACACATCTTGTTACATTTGTTTTACAGATTATATGGTGTCCCTGTGGAGTATGACGAAGATGGACATGGACGTATACATGAAGACAGTGAGGATAGCGACAATGAAGATGAAGGTTGGTTTTATATATCCAAGTTGGATTCTCGTATGGTTAGGCACAGTTAAAATCTAAAAAGTGTTAGTTTTATGTTCTCAATGTATCTAGCCTTCAAATCTACAATACAATTATAAAGGCAATTTTATTTAAGCTAATATGTTGGGGTAGGAATGGACTTGTAGAATTTTTCTACAGCAAACTGTCATTTTTAGGCACAAGATGCTTTAAGACCAATGACCCTTATTCAATAATAACATGATCAATTCTACAAACATTCTTAAAAAAGATTGTAATTAGAATGAAAACTCTTGCCTTTTGTTTTGAAAAGCTTAGGTAATAGAACAGCATCATCAAAATTTTTTTTAAAATTCATGTTGGAAGTATAAGACATAAAAATTTTTGTGGCAAGTAGTTCTATGTAACAGTTTTTCTTCATTTTGCATAAGCTGCTTATATGCCTTTAGATAAAGGAAACTTAACTGGTAGTGATAAAATTTTGCATGTTGTCTATTTTCTGCAATTTAAATGACAAATGGAAAAGAAATAGGATCCAAGTGCAAAAATATTTAACTCTGTTTGAATGGATAAAATCTGAATGCAAAAAATGATCAAATGTATCTGAATTACTGCAAAAGTACTATTATTCGTAGGTTTCCAATTTTTGTGGATTTCCTGGTTTGCTTAAACAATGAAATTCTCTAGAGTTTGAATGCATAGAATTCAAGACCATGAATTTAAGTACCCACAAAATAGTGATTATATGAAACCATGGAACTGATGTTCACAAATGTAATTACTTCCACAGTAATTGGAAAGCATTAATTGTTTGGACAAAAAAGTCAATTTCACTTATACACAACATAGACTTTTAAATTCCATAAAAATGAAAATTAATGGAGAAATGAAACAAAACTAGAATAACTGTGAGCAAAGCTCACCGTAAACATACCTGCTCCCCCTTTTGACTCCAGATGTAAAATGATCACCAAAAAAAAATTCAAGTCAAATCAAATTTTTTAAATAGCTGGTGCATAATGGCAATATTTACTGAACATTGTATGAAAGTTTTATTGAATTTCACCAAGAGGTCTAGGAGGAGTTGACGCACAAAGCATGTACTCTATGGCGGACGGAGTAACAACAGACGAACAGACACCATGATCACTATATACCACCTGCTAAAGTGGGGGTATAATAAAGCACACAAAAGGATGTGATTATATTATATATTATTGAATGTAATGAACATATCCAGTTTCATTTATAGTAGATGTAATTTTATACTTCTACATTGGTTGATTTCAGGTATTTTCTGCAGGTCAATGATTATCTGCATCACATCTTTGAAAACAACAATTTGTAGGTGAATTCCACTTGCATATAATAAACAATTTAAAATATGGAGTCCTTACTCATGAAACAAAGTCTCCACAAATGCATGGTAGAATCAAGCAATGAAACAACACATTTATTTTCATTCTTTATTTTGAAGTCACCATGAGGCCTTCAATAATGAGCTTTGCTCATACCTCATAGTAAGTGTAAGACGGTCCCTGTATATGATATTTAATGTAAATATACCCTGTTTTTCAGCATTATTGAGAAATGGTGAGAGCCAAGACGAGGACAGTGATTCTCCAAAAAACTTATTGGCTGCTGCTACAGGTACTGTAAATACTGTCAAATTTCTATCAATTGAACACCCAAGGGACAAATGAAAACAGTTGAGATACAGGGATGTTCAAGCTATGGAGGTCCAACTATGTTTAAATTAGAAAAAAGCGTCCAGAAAAAATAGTTAGACCCATGCATGGTGATCAAGATATTGCAGTTCGATTCATTAAAGTTCAACTGTACTTCAATTATGGCAAGGATTTGTTGTAATTTTGCAAGTTCATGTGATGTTGAAAATAAGGCATAAAAAAAAGAAATATCTGCATTTCCTGTTACCAGGCGAACCCCAATTTTTTCTTGTAACCCTAGCATTTTTATTATACGACCACAAAAATTTTTGCGGTCGTATATTGGTATGGTGCTGTCGTCCTCGTCGTCGTTGTCATCGTCTGTAGACACTTTAGTTTTTGGTCAATAACTTTAGTTCCAGTACATCAATCCTTATGAAATTTTAACATAATGTTCTATGGTACAAAAGGAAGGCTTGGCTTAGTTTTGGTTATTGTGGCCCCTCCCGTTTTTAAAAAAGGGGCCAAAAAGGGTTAAATTGGGTGTTTTCACATGTTTGTCTGTAGAATTTTCATTATTAATCGGATTTTGATGGGGTTTCTTTCAGTGTGCTCCTGAGGAAATTTCCAATCTGAAGTATGCCAACGGATTTCACATAGCATGTACCGCTCACGAGATAAATGGGGCCCAACAGGGGCAAATCTCCAAAAAAATAATTTTTTTATTTTAAGTCCGATTTTGATGCATTTTTTTTAATGGATTCCTTGTGAAAAATTAATATGGCGCTCAGCTATTAGATTTTTGATAACCTGTTTCCTTTCCCAGCTGTGAGGGGCTGAACGGGGCCAAAATTGCGAATTTGCAGATTATGTAGAATTTTTATTTTTCATTGGATTTGGATGGGATTTTTTTCTTTGGATTCCTCTTGATCTAAGCTTTCAGCAGTATGCCAACGGATTTGGCGTAGTTCTTACCGTTTCCAAGCTACAACTGGTCAAGGGGGCCAACATTGCAATTTTTCTAAATATGTCAAATCTTTATTTTTCATCGGATTTCGATAGTATTTTTTTCTTTGGATTCCTCTTGATCTAAGCCTTCAGTAGTATGTAAAACGGATTTTGTGTAGGTCTTACCGTTTCCGAGCTACAAGCGGTGAAATGGACCAAAAATGCAATTTATCTAAATATGTCAAATCTTCATTTTTCATCGGATTTCAATGGGATTTTTTTCTTTGGATTCCTCTTGATCTAAGCTTTCAGAGTTATGGCAACAGATTTGGCGTGGCTCTTACCGTTTCCGAGCTTCATGGGGTCAAAGGGGCCGAAATTGCAATTTTTCTAAATATGTCATATCTTTGTTTTTCATCAGATTTCGATGGAATTTTTTTCTTTGAATTTCTATGGATGTAAAGTTTTAGTTGATAGTACATATTTTGCATAGCTCTTACATTTTTTTTCATCAGTAAGTGATCAAAAGGGTTGAATTTTTCCCTATTTTGTTTCTAGCTAATAACTGTGTCAAGCTTCTTTTTGTGTCCATCTAATTATTGTGTCAAGCTTTTTACTGTGTCCACATTCACTTTAAACTACTTTTGTTGAAATTTCAGTGGTCGACATGCTGCGGTCGTATCATGCTGCGCTCGGCATAGCCCTTTATTCATACTTCAGAAATGTCTTTATATGACCCCTGATTGTTTTTGCAGTAGTCTTTTGTTTTGTGGGTAACAACACCAATCAGATGTATTTATTTCTACAACTCCTAGCTAGAGCATTTTGCACCAAAAAAAGCATGAATAATTGGTCAAATTTGTCATTTGGTTAGATTACGCTTCATGTTTAGTGGTATGACTAAATACCTGAAATATGGCAGTAACACACATATAGGCAAATCTAATATGGGATATAAGTTCTCTACAGGTACAGAAATACGGATGTTTTTGTTAACTGCTTTCCAGTTGATTTCAGGCTTAAAAGCTTAGGTGAACAGACATATAAATAACCTTTTATGGGATGCATTTTGTAATAGACCTTGCTAAAAAGTCCTGTTTTAATCTGGTGTAAATTAAGAGTCAACAATTTTTAAAACACTGAAGATTTTCTTCTAGTGCTGAGGAAAAATTCCTGTTTATGATATATACTTCTTGAAAATTTATAGTTTAAAAATTTGGAAATGATATACATAAATTCAAATTGCTGGAAATGATATCCTTTTTGTGTCGCCTGCTGTAAGCAGAGTCGACACATCGTCGTCCTGTATCGTCTGTCGGTTTTTGTATCCGCAACTCCTCCAAAACTGTTTGTCCTATTTCAACCAAACTTTCAGGTTTTGTCATTGCCCTGGTGTAGTTGTGCATCTGATACTTAGAATTTTGTTTTTACAGAGTTTAGAGGTTCACTGAGTCAAAATAGCTCATTTGCTATTCTGGTTTTTGTATCTGCAACTCCTTCAAAACTGCTAGTCTGATTTCAACCAAACTTTCAGGATATATCATTGCTTAGATGTAGATGTGCATCTGATACTTATAATTCTGTTTTTTTTCAGATTTTAGAGGTTTGCCGGGCCAAAATAGCTCATTTGTTATTCTGGTTTTTGTATTCGCAACTCCTTCAAAACTGCTTGTCCAATTCCAACCAAACTTTCAGGATATGTCATTCACTTGATGTTATTGTGCACCTGATACTTAGAATTTTGGTTTTATAGATTTTAGAGGTTCACAGAGCCAAAATGGCTCATTTATTAATCTGGTGTGTTAATCCACAACTCCATCATAACTATAAGTCAGATTCCAACCAAACATGCAGGATATATTGTTCACCTGATGTAGTTGTGTATCTGATAAATATAGATTTAAGAGTTTCACAGAGCCAAAATAGCTCATTTGTTTATTCTCTTTGTAAATCTGAATTAGCACTTCAAAATGGAAATTCACATATTCTTAACAAAAATGCAGGATATTTTTCTTTCCTAATCTAGACATTCACTTAATACTTAAAATTTAAATTTTTACAGATTTTAGAGGTTCACTGGGCCAAAAATGGCTCTTCTATAGGGCAGCGACACAAGTGTTCCATGGAACACCCATCAATTTTTCATGGAAATGAAAACCTTTGGGTATGTACAAAATGGCATAATAAGGGAGATTATAATGCATATGTATAACAGTATATTTAATATCATTACCAACAATACTTCAATACTTGTATATATAGGTCATGACTCTGATTGTAACCAATGAAACATGATTGCCTAAAGTGTAACAATGCATAAATTACAATTTTCAGATTCAGTTATAAAGCTTGTTAAGAAGGTATTAAATGTGGAAGAAAAGATCCAGAAGACACAGGAAAGTAAGTTTACAATATTATCTGATGCCACCCAGCAACAATCAATTGGTATTTAAATAGATTCAAGTGAAGCAAAAATTTTACACAAAACTAGAAAACAAAATTTCATTTTTTGAATAAAACCATGATAAAATAATGAAAGAAATAAAACCCACAAAGGAAAAGTCATGGAAAGCAACTATTTCTGTTTTGCCCCTTTCACCAAGAAAAGTATTCACAATCTGACAGTTTTAAAATCTTTAATAAAAACTTAATTAAAGGCTTTGTTGGATGTTCTATTTAATAGTCATGTGAGCAATACATGTTCAACTTCAGAGCCTCTAGTTAAACGATTATTAACTAGTTGATCACTGAACAAGAACAAATTCTTGTAATTTAAAAAAAATTCTAACCTCATGATTTAGATAATAAACGTATATAAATAGCAGTAAAACTAAGCAAATAATTAATTCTTATAATTATGGATTGCACTTTGAATGAATGAGAAGGGAAATAAGTTGTCTCAGACATGTAGGATGAACAACTAATAACCCAAAATGTATCAGAGTGAACAATAAACATACATTCCCATTGGTATACCAGGTCCATTAGATGTAAAATCATTTTAAGAGATGGCTGAATTTTACACAACAAAGTTACTTTTATTAAAATACCCAGTCAGAAAGTATAAAAAGCTGATGTTGCTGGTCTATAATTAAGGGAAGTATGATTTGTCAATCAGGGCTGTTCCAGAAAACTTGGTCTGGGACCCTTTGAAGGCACTTCATATAAATTGCTATGGGTGGTTGTGTTTTCTTCATCCTTTTGTATTGTACATATGGGGAAGAATTCTATGGGTGGTGGGGGTCAATAAAAGGTGCCTTCAAACCCCCCATGTCAATTTTTCTGGAACAGCCCTCATTAAAGGTATTTACCAGTCAGTAGTTTTATCTCTAAAAGGAGGCTCAAAATAGTTGTCTCTTATCAGCATAACAAATGATAAAAGAATCTTCTGATATGTATTAAGACAATGAGTAGACCTACTGTAATGATACAAGACTTCCAAGATAGGAACTCTTGTGAAATTGAACAAAACTATATACAAGTATTAGCGAGAAGTGTACTTACAACTTTTCCCACATGAAAATTCTTTTCTAAATTTTGTGTGACGAAAAATACCTTTGAGTGCTGCAAATAGATTAAGTATGAATCACCCTTAGCTTAATGGTGATAAATTAATTAGTGATTCCCGTTGCATGCATTGATGAATTGATTGTTTTGTGTGATAAAGAATGTTCTTATCGACAACAATTAATCCAAAATTCCGTATTGCATTATACTGTCTCATATCTGTTTAATGTACATGTGTTTTTGTAGACCAAACAGAAACAATAAACGAAACATTAGTTATTAAGAATGATACACACAATAATCTGACAGTGGATGGATATCCTTTACCTTGTGTACCCCAGTAAGTATAACGTACTTGTATTGATCTCCATAATCAAGTATAAATATCTAATTTCATACGTCCAGTATTTAGAGAATTCCACACTAACCAAAGGGTAAAATTTCAGTTCTTTGAAGCAGTATGATGAGATGCTAGAATTCTTACGTACATGTACATGTAGTGAACAAAATACTTAAGTAACTGTAAATTTAGATTCTACAAATGAACATTTTGACAATTTATGTCTCTTCAGTGCAGATCAAATCAAAACATTTGGAAATCCATAAACTGAAATATGCGTAAAAGCTGATAGAGAGTAAATTACCAATAGGATCTAAAAATAAAAGCCAAAATTAGCTAACCACAAAGCTATGCAAGAGGAAGATACTCCTTAGATTCTTCAAAAAAAAAATATAGGTAGTCACTAGATAATTATCACCCAAATTCAATTGTGTTTGATTATTAAGTCCGTCCATAATTGGCCATTATCAAATATGTTTATGTAACACGGTAATAAACTCTGTGCGTTTCTGCCTTTCTGTTCATTCAATTGCAAGAGTATGCATCCATTTCAGCTGAAAAGTGTTATGCTGTTTACTTTGTGCTGTACATGTAATTCAAGTTTTATCTGTATTTCAAATGCATAATTTTTGGTTATAAAAGAAAAAGCATATACCAATATATGGTATATAGGACATCTTTTTTTATACAGACTTTATCATGACTAGTATCAAGTGAGCCTGTTGAGGCCAACTTGATGTGTTACACCTTGATTAAGTTTGTATATAAAACAAAATACAGTAGAACTTCGATGGTTCAAACTGCAATAACTCGAATTTTTGTGGTCCCTTAATTTAAGTTTAAACATATTTCGAACACCCCTCTGGCTCAAACTGTTTTCATTAGTCCCCTGGGTGTTCGAGCCATCGAAGTTCCACTGTATCATATATTACTTTTATCAATAATTCACAAAATGATAAATAAACTCTATAATACATTGAAATAAGCTTAAATTTCTATTTTAGCACAGTTAATATGTTTTTTATCTCAATAGTTTATATGCATTCTACATTCAACGTATTACATGTATAAACACAACAAATAGTACAGACATGATGTCAGCATCGCAACCTGCAAATGAGGCCTTCACAGAGACCCGAAATTTTTGTGATAGTGTCCAGTTCGGTGATGCTAGGAATATCAGTCTTTGTAGGTCAAAGGAAATGCATACATATTACAGATGAAATAACAATATAGGGCATAAAAAGCATTTAGATTAATGTGTGAAGCTTGTGATACAACCTGTTTGGAACACAGAAAAATCTTGCACTGTCAAATTAATTTATATGACGCTTCAATGAATTCTGTATATGTATTTATTATTTTCAAAATTGTTTTCTATACCAACAAATCACAAAATTGAAAATTGTTGTCATACTTTCTATCTTATTCAAGACTTTGTCCATATTTTTATTTTTAATTCAGCAATAGCCTACTGTGAAATTGTTTTGCTTGACATTATAACACAATGTTCATTAATATTTGATAAAAAATATTTTCAGAGAGAAAGATAAAGATGAGACAAAATCTGATGAGTCCGTACAGCCACGCCCTCCAGATGTACCCATAAGGACAGTTACACCTGGTAAAATATTTACAAACAATATGGATTTACATGTGGGCATGTATTGTGCAGATCGTAACAGTTGAGCACTCTAACTAATACTGTGGATGTTCTTTTATTCGTGGACATCAATTTTCGTGGTTTTCATAAATATCACTATTTCGTTGGTGCTTAAATTCATGGTTTCGACTTCTATGCATTAAAACTCTAGGGGTAAAAATCCGTTTCGTTTGGATTTTAATTTCGTGGCTTCAGCCAGCCACGAAATCCACGAAAATTGGAACCCCACGAACAATAGTACTTTCACAGTAATTAGAAAAGAAGGAAATATTTTGATTTTTACAATAGAAAAATAGTATGTATTGTGTACAAATTGTGACCCAAATTATTTTATATAATTTGAACATGATTTTTATTTTTGCCCCTGCGACGAAATGTCGGGGTGGGGGTTACATATTGTTTTACCCTCGTTTGTCCATCAGTATGTACGTCTGTCCATCCGTACGTCCGTCCATCCCATCATTGATATGATGCTATTCCGGATAACTCCTCCCACAATATTAAAGCTACATGTATTTTACTTTGCACAGTGATTAGGAATGGATTGAAGATGTGCATATTGTCATGGTCAAGATTTTGGCCAAAATTTGGGATTGTGAGGGGTAGTTGAACTTGGCCATTTTATTGAAATGTGTATTCTTGAACTGTTATTCTGGACAACTCCTCCCACAAAATTTAAGCTACATATATTTTACTTTGCACAGTGATTAGGCATGGATTGAAGATGTGTATATTGCCATGGTTAAGAATTTGGCCAAAATTTGTAATTGTGAGGGGTAGTTGGACTTGGCCATTTTATCCAAATGTGTGTTCCGGAATTGTTAATCCTGAAAACTCCTCCCACATTATTAAAGGTACATTTATTTTACTTTGCACAGTGATTAGGCATGGTTTGACGACATGCAAATTGTCATGGTTAAGATTTTGGCCAAAATTTGTGACTGTTGGGGGGGGGTTAGTTGGACTTGTCCATTTTATATAGATGTATGTTCTGGAACTGTTATTCCTTTAACTATTCCCACAATATTAAAGTTATATTTAACCACACACAGTGATAAGACTGAAAATGTGTATATTGTCATTATTAAGATTTAGGGTTTAATTTGTGTTTTTGTGGGTATAATTGAACTTGGCCATTTTCTTTGAAAGTTCCATTTTAGATAATGCCTGATTTGTAATACATGTATCTATAGGCTGTATGAAATATGCGAGTTAAAGTTCTAGAAATTTGCTTATCAAGTGCCTAGAAAGTGGGTGTCCATATTTTATATGCAACTGGGGGCCATCATATGTCTTACAGACACAAACAGAGTAGCTAAATTTTATCCAAAGCTTTATTATAAACTCACAATGAAAAGCATCAGATAATGGCAGCAGGACATTCTCTCTCTAGTTTACATCAGTGTCCTTACCTTAAGTATTAATTTGATTTCAAAGTCTTCTATAATATTTATATATATTTCAGATAATGAAGGAGAAAAATCTGAAAAAGATGTTTCCTTTGTTACGAAACTTGAAGATCATGAGCAAGTTCCAAGTGTCAGCGATAATTTAGTGACATTGATTGACAGCGGAGATGATGACACTATATCATGTGACATGACAGGAGATAAATTGTCATCCATGTCATATTACAAAAGACCTATTTGTGTATTTTATGAAATGATGAAATATACTGAAAAATTACAGACTTGTTCACTAAATCAATCTACAAGTGGAAAAAATATTCCAAAAGATAGTGAAATTAATGCTAGGGAAGATGATGTATTGGTAGACAAAACCAGTGTGGATAAAACTGTTATTGCACCAACAACAACAGAAAGTAAATCAGAGGAAGTGGGAAAAGTTACCGAGTTAAAACAGGAAATGACAGATTCTTTACCAGGGGACACAACTGCTGTTGTTTCATCAACAAGTACTACATCCTTACAGCATGCTCCATTGTCAACAGAAAGTGTTTCATCTGTTGCTATGGATAAAACAGCAAGTGTTGATCCTTCTAAATCTTCTTCACAAATGGAAAGTACCAGAATTGATTCAAATGAGAAGGCTGACCAGGCTGATCTTCCAAATAAGTCTGATGCAGACAACTTTGTAGATGTTAGCAAGACCATTCAACCCAGCTCTGGTTCTCAACAGGATACGGCAAAATTGTCCGAAGCAACACCATCACTGGAAAATAGTGAACTGAATGTCCAACAAAGTACGGTGGATTTTGTTCTGATAAATACAGAATCTGTAACACCTAGTATTAAACAAACTGAGCAGGTAGGTAGTGAATTCATTTTAAGGAATAATTCATAATCTTATTACAGGAGTATAAAAGGTTTTTGTTGGAATTGCAGTATGCAATCTTTATTTCATGATTACCCTTGTCCGTCCGTCCGTATGTACGTCCGAAAATTTCCATTAAGGATTTCTCAGCTCGTAAATGCAGTAATGATTTACTTCTGTGGATTACTGACAATTCATGTCTCTTCAGTGCAAATTAAAATAAAACATTCGGAAGACTTAGAGATAAAAAATGGAAGATTTGATAGAGAACAAATCGTGAAAGGGAACTAAAAAATAAGGCCAGTTTCATCTGAGGACAGATTCTGCTTTCAGTCGAAAGCTGAGAAGACTACATGTAAAGTAACATACTGTATATAAAAAAAATGTATGTATGCAACTGCCACAGAAGAGCAGGATTATAAATTCTTAGGAATAATTTAATCGGAAATAACAGTATTTATAAATAAAAAAAAAACACATATGTGTATGTATATATTGATTAATTTACATTCTGTAGTGAAACAAAAACAAAACATATGTGTATGAATATATTAAATAAGTGACATTCAGCAGTGAAATCGGCTAAAAATGAGGAACCCAGAAAAATGACCTGGTTGTAAAATAATAAAAATTATTCATATTAATATGACTTTTCTCTAATGATATGTCAAGTTTAAACTGGTTTCGACCCGTAAGATAAATTTTCTTTATTCAACATATGTTGAATATAGCCCCATGCTATTTCCAGCCAAATCTATTCGGAATGCAATTCTCGGTGTTTATCATTGATCATTAGAGAAAAAGATTACACCACTTTATCCCAATTATTGCCATATTTTATCCACCCTCGATAGTTAAATTTGAAAATTTTAAAATGCTCGGCAAGCCTCGCAATTGATATTTTAAAATTTAACTATCTCTAGTGGATAAAATATTGTAATGAACGAGATCTTGTTTTGTAATTTATATTTATATTTTTTTAGACCAGTGACATAAATCAAAAGCCAGCAGTACCTGTAATTGATGAAGCAACAAAACCAGAACCTTCCAGTACAGTAGAGGTCCAGACAACACCAAATATCAAGATAAATATTACCGAGAGTGAAGGACCTAGCACAGATGTCGTAGAACCTGTTGTTGTAGGGGATACTATGCCACCATCCCAGAACTCCAAAAATTTAAATTTGATCCGTGTACCAATCCTACCATATCAGAAAAGAGAGACGGCAATTATGAGGCTGAATAATCGTATCAAGGCTTTAGAAATGAATGTATCTCTTAGCAGCAGGTATGATGAAACTTATATATTCATGTGTAGATAGAAATTGATAAATTGTCAGTCAATATGCCAGATTTCCCCCTGCATTATCATTTCACCATTAGATTAATGAGTGATCACTAATGTTACATTCAGATTCAATAATTTCACTTAGATTTTCTAGGACATACAGGGTCTTTAACTAGTTCAAAAGATTATCTTTAAGACTTCTACAAGAAACACCAGAGGGAACCCCAGGATATAGAAATAGGACCTAGTTTTCCAGGCTGCTGGGTACATTCACTTCATGCGGGATGAATAAATACACAACCAATCTTTCGGATGGGATGTAAACTCAGGTGTTAAAGAACCCTTGTAGTAAGCTCTTTTTTGAGTGGTCTGTAGGTAATTGGCTACAAGGCTAAATTCTCCTCCCCTTTCGATTCACCCTACTTTTCCAGTGCCAGCCAGGATTTCCCGTCCCATGACCCTTTCCATACCCCAAAGTGATTATTTATTAACAAACTTGTTCTCGTCTTGATATGGCTGAAATATTGCTCAGTAGACGTTAAACAATATTCAATCAATCAATCAATCTACNTCTTTCGGATGGGATGTTAACTCAGGTGTTAAAGAACCCTTGTAGTAAGCTCTTTTTTGAGTGGTCTGTAGGTAATTGGCTACAAGGCTAAATTCTCCTCCCCTTTCGATTCACCCTACTTTTCCAGTGCCAGCCAGAATTTCCCGTCCCATGACCCTTTCCATACCCCAATGTGATTATTTATTAACAAACTTGTTCTCGTCTTGATATGGCTGAAATATTGCTCATTAGACGTTAAACAATATTCAGTCAATCAATCAATCTACAAGAAACGGACACTAGTATTAAAACCAAGTTTATGAATATTTTACAGAATATTATAATGAATAAATAATAAAATGAAATAATTGTATATGGAAGGACAAGAGAAAGAAAAAAACAAGAACTACCAACATGAAATGCTACATACATGTACATGTACAAACACCAAAACAGAGACAGCTTACATTTACATGTAATGGATATTGCAAATAAAATGAATGCTACTCTTGATATAATTGTGAGTTATGGTTTATACATGTGAGATGCTATTAACATGAATTACATTTCAGATTTCTGGATGAAATGAGTCGGAAGTTTAAGAAGCAGACAGAAGACATGGTTAAACAGCAAGTTTTTAATATGACCATCGGGGAGATATCTAACCTGACAAAAGCCATTGAAATACAGGTATAGCATGCAATCATATTTTTTCTCTTTGATACCTTAGTAAAAAAGAATTTTATACAAAAAAGGAATTTGTGAAGATATAGTATTAGATTTAAAAAATTGACAAGGATTTGATTAAATAATCCAGTAGCCAGTACTACAGTGCTGGCTCGATAACCAATTTTATTTGGAAACTTTCAATATCTAGATTTAACAAAAGGAGTATCTCCCTCTCGCATAGCTCTCTCCTAAGCTGATTTTGAATTTTCTGTGTAGATCTTATTGGTAATGTGTTGTCAGTCAGTTTTAACGCATATTTCGGTGTATTGATTTCCAAATGTTTTGACTGGATCTTCACTGAAGAGATATAAGTTGTTGAAATGCGCACATGCAGAAACTGAACTTTGCTATTTTGTTGTTTATATAATACATGAAAGGAAAAGCATATTTGGATCATTGTTGACGGAACTTATGTAACTTTTATTTGGAGGTGTATTTTCTTCAAAATTCAAAAAACAGCTGCTTGAACTTGAGTACGATGAAATGAAAGATGGAAATCATAGACTTCAAGTACATGAAATTTGAAATTTGGTAAGGGTCATTTAAAGCCCTTGAAAAGTACAAAAAGAAAGTAGTTCTATTAATATGATTTTCCTTTAACTATGTACATGGAAAAATTAGATTTATGAAAGCAAAATAAGTAAAGTAAAGACATAAAAAATGGTAGCACATCCTTAAAAAATAAAACATGACCTCCACATGAAAATTTGGTTTCTTGAAAGTAAAAATTTTGGCCTTGAATAGGACTTGAGTATTGTGGTAAAAATGTGTATGAATCCTGAAAATAGAACTACATACATGTATAAATAATAAAGAGGAAAAAATGGGATTTAAAAAAAATATTGTTAATAAAGAGTTACATGTACGTATAGATATAAAAATTAAAGTTTGCATTTGGCACGGATTTACAATGGTAAAATAACAAAATTTTTATACATAGAATTCATTGTCACTGTTTTGGTACAGAGTCAAATACACAAACAGAAAATGGATGTATTGGAGACAGAAGTACAAAATTTAACAGAAATTGTGTTGAGATTGACAGAAAATATGGAGACTTTAAATCAGCAGGTATGTTTCATTGATGTCAAATAATCCAGTGGCAATTACATGTATATGTAATAAAATACACCTATTTACTGGCTATGAGGACAATAGCAAGTTTATGGTTTCCCGAGACACAACTATTTCCCAACGCGGATGCAGATGTTTCGAGGGAAACCATAAATTTGCTATTGTTCGAAAAGCCAGTAAATAAGTGTTTATTGTAACGAAATTGAACATCAAACGTAACAATCTGACATCATCTGTAAATAGTTCATTGAACCAGTTAAAAGTCCAACACAGGTTAATAGTCATTGAAACTATTGACTTGTAAATAGTCTGTTTGTGACAAGTATAAAAAATAGTACATGTGAATTTGTCCAATATACAATTTATACAGAAAATACATATTGAGGTATAATAAAATATATTATTTCATAAAGATAAAAATGTTTATTGCAATATTTACATGTAGGTCTGTTGTCCAGTCCTTAAATAGTTGCTTAAAAATGGAATAGTTAACTTGATTAGTTCACCAGACCCAAAGGGTCCATATGAGCTGTTGCAGAACACAGTTTAACTTTAGACCCAATGTGGGAAATATTTTGATCGTCTCCTTTGAAACTACTAGAGCCATATCTTCCTTTAATTATCTGAATAATTACATATTCTCAGCAAATTTTATTTTATAGTTTCACCACAATTTGGTTCCATATGCTACCGTAACACTAATGTCAAAGGTTATGTTCTAAATATGTTATTCCCATAGGGTCCAATATTAATCTATGTCACCATGTTTGTTTTCCAACAGATCAAAAGAAGAGATATTTATGAAGGACCTTCCCTACTTCATTCCGGTAAAATATGGCTAAATTTGCATCAATAATTTAAGAGCAGATGATGAAAATATGTTTTTTCTTAAAATCAAATTTGAAACTATGTTTGGCACTGGCAGCCATATATGTTGACAGATCAAAATGAAATGAAAAACATCCATACAACATTTAAGGACAGTTCAGTCCCACTTAAATCAGCACTATGTAGAAGTATTTTGTCAGGAGAATGATACAGGGTAAGCCTCTGAGCCTCTAGTTTTGTATTTTTATACCCCTCCACACGAATTGGCGAGGTATTATGTGAAACCCTCAGTCATGTGTCCGTCCGTCTGTTCCTCCTTCCCCCGGAAGGTTTCTGACTGATAACTTGTGAACAAAATAACACAAGGTCTTCAAACTTGGTATGCAAGTTGTTTACCACTAAACTCAGGTCAAGTTTGATTTTGGGTTCAGAGGTCCAAGGGGTTCTGGAGTTATGCCCCTTGAAACTTTGAAATTTTGCAAATTTTAGGGTTTCCGACTGATAACTTGTGAATGAAATAACACAAGGTCTTCAAACTTGGTATGTAAGTTGTTTACCAAAAAACTCAGGTCAAGTTAAAGTTTGGGTTCAGAGGTCCTAGGGATTCTGGAGTTATGCCCCTTGAAACTTTGAAATTTTGTGAATTTTAGGGTTTCGTACTCATAATTTGTGAATGAAATAACATACTATCTTCAAACTTGGTATGTAAATTTTTTACCATAAAACACAGGCCAAGTATAACTTTGGGTTCAGTGGTACACATAGTTCTTGAGTTATTGCCCTTTTAACTTAGAAATTTTGTGAAACGTGGCGGGGTATCATGTAATGCACCATTACTATTTTTGTACATTTTTACAGGTTCAGGATAAAGAATTTAAGTATATTGTGACGGTTGTAGTGTTCTGTATAATGTTTCTGATTTTAATGAAGAGAAAATCTACAAAGATATCGCCAGAAATACAACAGACAGGAAATGCCTCCAATTCTTCTCATGTCAAGAGACATAACTCATTCTCTGGTTGTGATAATGACAAGATTGAAAGCCTTGGTCCAAGGATGCAAAAGTACAACAGTGAATCAACATTAGGTATTTTTCATCAAGAAGATAAGAAAATTTTAAAACATCAATTGTCAAGCTATTTGGAGATTTTTTAGGAAAAATAATTAGCTGCAATTTACAATTTACAAGCCAATGTTCAACCATGCTACCATTGTTAGGCCAAATAAAAAAATACATTAGCTTCTCAGGCCCCTGTCTCATCTCATTTCTGGGAACTAATTTTACCTTTTTATTCAAGTTACAAATAAAAAAAATGAAAATGACCTGCCTCATTACTTTTTAGCATTTTAGCAATGTAAAAAGATGCCTCATCATGATTTTGAACCAATAAAAATAAAAATCTTCTCCCTCCCTGCCTCATCATTTTTACTGAAAAATGGCCTGAGAATCTAATGATTATTTTTGTATGGCCTTACATGTACATGTATGTAAAGATTTTTGTTTAAAAATAGAGAAGATTGTTAGATATTGCATGTAAGCTGTGGTTGTCATTTGATACATTGGAAACATTACAACTAACACCAAATATTAATTACCCAGATTATTTCATTGAATTGCACTGAGAAAACAATTTTATTTTTAGCTCACCTGGCCTAAAAGGCCATGTGAGCTTTTGCCATCACTTTGCGTCCGTCGTCCATCAACAATTTCAAAAATCTCCTCCTCTGAAACTGCTGAGCCAATTGTAACCAAGCTTGGCCTGAAGCATTACCAGGGTATGCAGTTTAAAAATTATGTTGGATTTGTCCGAAGACCAAACAACATGGCTGTTGTTACTAAAAATAGAACATAGGGGTAAATTGCTGTTATTTGCAAATAACTCAAAAACCATTACAGATATCAAAAATCTGACGGGGGCAAAAGTGATCAGCACAGCAAGATCTACCTGCCCTGCAATTTTGAAGAAAATCTGAAAACCCATTTTGGAGTTATTGCCCTTTTTCTGTAAAATTTGCAAAAATTTAACTTTATTAATTTTTTATCAGAAAAACAAAAAGAGATACAAGTCAACTTTAAATTGCAAAAATGTTCAGCATGTCAAGATCTACCCACCCTGAAATTTTGAAGATAATCCAAAAACCCTTGTAGGAGTTATTGCCCTTTTTTCATGGAATTTTCAAAATTTTCGTATTTTTCATCTTTTATTTCCAAAACTATAGAAGATGAAGGTTAAGTGTCAATTGATAAAATGTTTGCAATGCGGTGGCTACTTCAAAACTGATGTTTAAAATTATTGGTTGACCGCCATTTTCAAAATGGCTGCCAAAAAAGGCGGGAAAATTCAGCAGTTCGATTTCAATGAAATTTGGTTTCCAAATAGATATTGATGTTGCGACTTCAAAACCGGTGTTGAAAATTTTTTGTAGACCACCATTTTCAAAATGGCCGCCAAAAAGGCGGGAAAATTCAACATTGTCCGATTTCAATGAAATTTGGTTTCCAAATAGATATTGATGTTGCGACTTCAAAAC
>MJUU01067817.1:73465-84570 GCA_002080025.1 Modiolus philippinarum | reverse complement strand
AAGTTCAACTGTATAATTTACAATGTTAGCTTGATTGTGGCAACTGAAAGCCAGGTGAGCGATATAGGCTCCAGGGAGCCTCTGGTCTCTAAATGAGTTGAAATTTATATGTATCAACATGTATTTATTGATGAAACTTTTGACAATTGTCAAGGACCAAAATGTGACAAAATATCAGAGCTGTATCTTATGGTAGTACTTTGCCATAATCAGATAACTGGTAAATTGTATTGATAAACATGTATCACTAGTATTTATATATTTACAGTGAGTTGTAAAAGACATTCATCAGACATTGATCCAGGAGGCACATTTAGTCATCAGGTATATTTAACTAGTATTTTCAATATGACTCTAGATAGCTTGAGATGAGGTTTTGCTAACAACATAAATTTTAAATTAATATGACAATGCAGACAAATCTGGATTTAAAAAAAAATGGCACAGAAGATGGGAATGAAAACCTGTCAGCATAAAAATAAAGGTGGTTTGTAAACCAGGCATAAGTGGCCAATGGAGAACACTGACATTCATCCTATCAATTATTGAAGTGCTTAATCAACTTAATATACATACATGCAAATTAATTTAAGTTATAATGGTCCTAAACAAATCGAGAAAAAACAGAAAATCTCTGTAAACTAGACCTCTTTCAAGCTCCAATTGTTCAGGCAATACACATAAAACCTATAAGATAAAATGAACAGCATTATGATGTCAGCAAAACAAAAATAATCTGGAGGGTGTATTTATGGAAAGGTTTTACTTTATATTAGAACCTCATTTATAGTATAATATTTTCAGATAAAAAAGAAAAAGAAGAAAAAACACAAAGCGAGTGACTCTTCAACATCATTATCAAGTGAGTCTGATCATAAGACAGGCATTAACAGTGCCGGTCTTCTGTTTGGTGCTGGAAGTCGGGAATCCTCTCCGGAGGAGGTCGATGGAATGAAAGTGGAGAATCGTGCTTCAAGTCATGGAGGGTTATGGAGCTTCTTTGCAAGTGACAAACAAGAACAAATGAAACCCAAAGGGCCAGATAAAAACGATTTATCAATCTGTGATAAATCTAACACTTGTGTACCAAAGAAATCGACAAAATCAACTGTAGGGAGAATGTGCAATCCGGTTAAATCATCCAGTAACAGTTCACAGAATTCATATTCTGGTGGGAGTAATGGTTATGAACATGGTCATAGTAATGGCAGTTCATTCCAGACTAGTGCTAATAATAGTAATAGTAATAATATATATATTGTTTCACCTTTGAAGAAGGGATTTTCATTCACAAAAGGAACACCACAAAACACCCATCGAGATCCAATGATTCGAAACCATACTGACAGGCATGGTCGTGGAGGCCATAAACGAGCAAGCAGTACAGACTTGACCACCAAATCTGTTACATTTAAGGAAATGAATGGCCATAGATAATTTGTTCCATTGTTGTATTTTCACTGTTTTTTTCTGCTTTAGTGCTTCTAAGCTATAGATTCTGTGTTTTTTTTTCAAAGATGTCCGATTCCGTCTTTCCCTTTGACCTTGCTTTGTGAGATCTATTTTGACAGCATATTATTATAATTACAAATTAATTAAATAGAATGTCTTAACAAGTTATATGACATAATAAATTTATGATTAATACTGATCAGTACCAATTCTGGCCAGTTATCCAATCTCGCCACTTGCCATTTCTATGAAAAGTTCTTAGATTTTTATGAGAAAGGTTTGGTTTCCTGTAAAGTCAAATAACTGTTATTTATTTCAAACATTAAATAATATTTCAACTGGCCCTTTTTAGTTAGAATAAAAGTTGTGCATGGGGAGATGGGGTGCCTGGCAAGAATCTGTACTTGGCCAGTATAGATGCCAATGTCATATTTATATTACAAAATGGATACTGGATTAATCATAAAATAATGATTTTTAATTGGCATTTTGTAACTTAATGTAAATGCATCTTCTTGGCATTGAAATCATTATTTAATTGCCTCCTCCCCCAATTCTACCCCCATATTTTTTCCTTAAAATCGGGCTTCTCCTTCAAATATATTGAAAAATTTCCGAAAAAAAATCAAAGATCACCCTTGAAACCCTTTGATGTTTGCAGTTATATACTGTTTCAAATGGTAAAATGAATGATGTTACATGTATGAAGCACCTTCTAATAATAACGTTTTAAAAAGCTGTTTATTCATCATAATCAGTACATGTAATTTGATTGTTATATTTTGAACACTTCAGTGTTTTGTTTTTTGTTTCACATGCAAAGCATGACTTCTTTGTTGTGTTTCTGTTCAAACTGTCTATCATTGTTTGTTTACTGTCAGTGTTGTAACAGGGGTTCAAATTTACATTATCAGGTATTTTGAAATGTCAATGGTCCAACATAAGAAAAGGGCTGGTCCTTTAACTGTACATTATCAGGTGTTTTGAAATGTCAATGGTCCACCATAAGAAAAGGACTGGTCCTTTAACTGTACATTATCAGGTGTTTTGAAATGTCAATGGTCCAACATAAGAAAAGGACCAGTCCTTTAACTGTACATTATCAGGTGTTTTGAAATGTCAATGGTCCACCATAAGAAAAGGACTGGTCCTTTAACTGTACATTATCAGGTGTTTTGAAATGTCAATGGTCCAACATAAGAAAAGGACCGGTCCTTCAACTGTACATTATCAGGTGTTTTGAAATGTCAATGGTCCAACATAAGAAAAGGACCGGTCCTTTAACTGTACATTATCAGGTGTTTTGAAATGTCAATGGTCCACCATAAGAAAAGGACTGGTCCTTTAACTGTACATTATCAGGTATTTTCAAATGTCAATGGTCCAACATAAGAAAAGGACCGGTCCTTTAACTGTACATTATCAGGTGTTTTGAAATGTCAATGGTCCACCATAAGAAAAGGACTGTTCCTTTAACTGTACATTATCAGGTATTTTGAAATGTCAATGGTCCTTCATAATAAAAAAACGGTTCTTTAACTGTACATTACCAGGTATTTTGAAATGTCAATGGTCCACCATATAAAAGAGATAGGTCCTATAATGGTGTAAATAATAACGCTTTATTCGAATAAGACTTAAAAAGTATGGAAAGGGAGTAGGTAGTTGGCATGTTGGAATTTTTTTGGAGGCTATTCCATAATTTTACCACTGATTCTGTACTGCTATTTAGGGGATATCCACTATTGACATTCCAATATTGTGCTTAGCAATTCTTATTTTAAAGAAAGCAATTTTTGGCTTCTGTTTGACTGTCATGTGGACAGAAAAATCATCTTCGAGTATGATATATACCGCTAAGTAGTTGATTAAATAATGTAACAGTTGTCAGGCTATATACCTATTTGTTTCTGTAAGTAACTGAAAAACCTGAATAAATTTGAATCCCTGTACTGTTTAATTAACAATAATTGTATACTGTATGCTATTTCATATTTTATATAGGTATCTAGACTTGATTTCTATCTATAACATTGTATTGGTACAGATTGTAAGGTGATTTTCTATTGTGATCCTAGATCATACCATCAGGAGAAGGATTCTATTCATTCTTTTATCTCCCTTTGGAAAGAGAGATTTCTTGTTTTTTGTTGTATAATTTGCTTTGTAAGTTTAAATTAAGAGTTCTAATTAATATTATATACTGTATTTTCAAAAATCAGTCCCATTTCATCAAAATTTTTAGAAATATAAAAGAATAATCTTTTATAAATGTTAAATCTGTAAATTTGAAGAAGTGGATTTTCACTGCCATTATTTTAATTGTTTGTTTATTAATGTTGAAAAATACTTTAATGTCAATTCTATATGATTTTCAGAGTGATTAAGGCTTCAATATTTGTGCTGTGCAATACTACATAATATATCAAAATCAAAGCATGTTGTTATAGCTGTGATAATTCCCTGACATGCTTCTCAAACACATATATTTACATGTAAAATTTAAATTTTAATTGTAGTTGTAAGGTTTGGTAGTAGTAAAACAGAAATGTTATGCATAGCACTGTATGAAACTTGGACATGATATTATAGTGAGCTGAATTTCAGAGTCGTGAATGATTTAACTTTGTTTTTCCTCAAGGAATGGAACTACTGAAAGGAGTCAAAATTATAAGGGTGTTTGAGATATCAAAAGTTACAAGTTAGATGGAATTTCTTATTGTTATGATGGTATCTCAGTTCATACTACTGAAATTCAGCCCCCCAAATCACCAACATTTAACATCCTGTTATAGGACTAAGTGGTTTAGTGAAAACGGATGATGATTATCCCAAAATTAATATTATTTACATGTATGTGTTGTAAAATTACAGGGGTATTTTATGTTCTTATAATTTCTACAGCTGTATGTTGTATTTTATACTACTTGTATAAATTTTGGATTTGAATAATGTAAGTCTACTAATCAGTAAATTTAGATATTATGGGGTCATTTAGGAAATAATCAGTAGTAATTACAACGTTTTGGCACCCTTTTAAGGTAACTTCAATGCATATCTGAGAATGAATATCAGAAGAAGCTCACCACCTCTGTTTATTACTTAGTTGTAACAAATTTGTGACAATTAAATTTTAGGATTGGCCAATTCCCCTCCATTGAAAATTTGGGATTACAGAAATGAAGAAAAAATGAAATAATTTTGTGTACTTTGTATGATAGGTTGAAAATGTTTAGTTTTCTTTTTCATGAATTTGTCTTTCATTTTCACTGACACTTTAGATAAAATCTGACTTCAGAATTTCTATTTTTGATTGTTTCGTTGGAAACCTGCAGTGTCAGAGAAAAACAGAATAGTCCAAAATTGACAGATAGATTTGAAGAACTTGTTTACAACATGGTATTCATAAAGATGAAAGATTGGCCATGTGTTGAAATACATGTACAGTGGTGGGTTTCTTTTGTTGTGAAAATTTAGTTTCTAAAATGTGAACTAGTTGATTATGAAATTTTTCTATTTTGCAATTGTTTGAAAGCAAGGATAATCAAGCTTTTAAACATTTGAAAATTTATTTAACGAGAGATCAAATTTCATGATAAACTTGTTTTAATTTAAGAAACAGTTTCTCTAATGAATGGATAGAAAACCCAGAGAATTGTATTCCAAAAAGATTTGATGGGAAATTCAATGAGACTTTTTTTTCACTAGTGAATGGAACAAAGTTTCCACACCGATCAGAAGATGTGAAAACTGGATAAAAATTAGAGAAAAATGTTCAATATGTGTACTTGTATGTGTTTGAAGTTGAATATTGGGATGTGGTGGTTTTTATCGTTTCAATGTTAAGGAAAATTTCAAATAATGTATAAAATCAGTGCCTTGAGCTTGAATTCTTTGGTATAACTGTGTTATAGTGGTAAAATTATTACAGGTGTGTTGACAACAACAAGATAAAAATATGCAGGGCTGATTCTCCTTCACTTTCATATTAGGAAGCCGTGGTTTACATTTCATATTTTCACTAAGTAGTTTTCATTCACTTGTTTTTTTGCTGACAATCTTAGATTTATGTTTTTTGTTGTGTAGTATTTTATGTTTTCTGGCAATGAAATGATGCTTCTTTTCAGCAAAATACTGTGAAAGTACTATTGTTCGTGGGGTTCCAATTTTCGTGGATTTCATGGTTTGCTAAAACCATGAATCATGGTTCGCTAAAACCATGAAATTAAGTTTCCAGCGAAATGCATTTTTATACCCCCACTCTATAGAGAGGGGGGGTATACTGCATTCACCTTGTCCGTCCGTTCGTCCGTTTGTCAAAAAAAAAACTTTCGTCGCGGTTTTCTCAGCTTCTACCAAAGGGATTGATTTCAAAATTGGTATGCAGCCTCTATATGGTTAGGTGTAAGGAACGGTTTATTTAGAGTCCTTTTGGATGTGTACTTCCTGTTTGACGAAATGTGGACTTTGTTATGAAATGTAGTGAAAACATGAATTTTTCGTCGCATTTCTCTCAGCATCTACCAGAGGGATTGATTTCAAAATTGGTATGCAGCCTCTATATGGTTAGTTGTAAGGATATCCTATTTTGAGTCCTGTCGGATGTGTACTTCCTGTTTGACGAATGTGGACTTTGTTATGAAATGTAGTGAAAACATGAATTTTTTTCGTCGCATTTTTCTCAGCTTTTATAACAGGGATTGATTTCAAAATTGGTATGCAGCCTCTATATGGTTAGTTGTAAGGAACGTCCTATTTTGAATCCTGTCGGATGTGTACTTCCTGTTTGACGAAATGTGGACTTTGTTATGAAATGTAGTGAAAACATGAATTTTTCGTCACAATTTTCTCAGCTTCTACCAGAGGGATTGATTTCAAAATTGGTATACAGCCTCTATATGGTTAGTTGTAAGGAACGTCCTATTTTGAGTCCTGTCAGATGTGTACTTCCTGTTTGACGAAATGTGGACTTTGTTATGAAATGTAATGAAAACATTAATTTTTCGTCTCATTTTTCTCAGCTTCTATCTGAGGGATTGATTTCAAAATTGGTATGCAGCCTCTATATTATTACAGGTAGTTGGTTACTATTCTTGAGGATTATATCATTGTGCCCATACTTGTATTGTGTCCAAAACCTGTATTGTGTCCACACACACTTAAATTTGCACTTGCCATATTGATTCAGCATTCACTGAGTGGGGGTATCACTGGTTGCCATTCGGCGACAGATCTTGTTTAATGCACAGAGTTTAATGCATAGATTCTGAAACCATGAATTTAAGTGCCCTGGAAATAGTAATTTTTAGGAAAACCACAAAAATTGATGTCCATGAATAAAAGTACCTTCACAGTATTCAAATATCACTTTGTTACCAAAAAAACTTGATTTTTTTTTTAAATTGGTCAATTATCTACCATTTATAAGTTGTTAAAAAACAACAATAGAGTTATCTGCCTTACATATTTTGTATTTTAACATGCTATAATACAAAATGTACATATTACAGAACAGTGATACAATTTGTCACATCAAAATTTTTAAAGGCCAATTATTTATGATTGTTAGTGAATTGTTCATGTGTGAAACAAGAGTTCTCAATATTTTATATAATTACACTGCCATCTCTATGATATGTTCTTGACATACAATGATATACAACTGCCTTCTTTATTTATACTGTATGTATAAAGAAAGAAAAGTATTTGAGGTTATGAGCAAAGGTTTGATATGAGAAATTATGATACATATAGATTTTGTACTATGTAAAAAAAAAAACCAATAAGTCTCCCATCTTTATTTGTGAGACGTAAATATGACCGGCATTCATATACATGTACAATCTATGTACATTGTGGGAAAGTATATAATTTATTTGACGAGCTTTAGAAACAGGTAGAAATGGGAGGTTTACCGAGGATTTCTCACCTGTTTTGCAGAGAGTAAAAATAAATTTCATATTTCCAACAATGTACGTATATTGTTTTTATCCTGCAATCATTTAAACCCTACTTAAAAAATGCATTTTCTTTGTGAAGTGGGACTAGGAAGACAGTAAACAACTTCGGCCATTTTGGATTAATCCCTTAAGAGAATTTCCACTGTGACATCAAGGTATTCGATGTTTTCAAACCAATCACGCTGCCTTTTCTTCATTCAAAATCATAAACCGGTTACCGGTCTACTCTACAAATACAAAAAATAAATATTCATAGGGTCGTATTTGTCTAGTAAATACCACCATTGCAGGATAAATATACAATCTATGTAGGAAGGCCTCCTACAAACTTTTATTTTGAAACATTATAAGACATAAGAAATAACTCTATACAATTTATGCTGTGAAACCCCCTTGAACTAGCCCATATGAAAGTTTGATTCCTCTAGAAACCAATAATCTATCATTAATTTTCCACAACTTCCAAAAACAACAACTTCTTAAAATCAGATGATTTCCTTGGTCCTGACAGAGGCTAGTTATCAGTGTATTCTTTTATAATAGTAAAAATTGGAAATTTACTCTGAAAGATAAGTAAACTGGAAATTTTGAAAATAAGTTTTTTTGTGGCTCTATATGTCCTTATAACTGGTAATACAAGTCCTAATAAGAACGAAAACTGTCAAAATCTCTAGGACATGGTTATTCTACAAAACTATTCGATGTGGCAATAATTGTGTTATTACATAGTTTTCTGCTTTATGATGTTGTGATGCTAACACACCATTCAGGAAGTCAATATATGCTTTATTGATGTCTGAATATGTTCGATGCCAAAAATGTAATTTATACTGATATGTGCAATATTGTACAGTTAAGTGCTATGGATTTTTTTCAGAGTCTATGTAAACACAAAAGCTTAACAGCATGTTTTTATATACATGTGTAAAAAATGTATTTGTAATCAATTATTACCTACTGTTTGAATATAAATTAAATGGGCATTAGGCCATACAAAATTAATTAATTGGTTCTCAGGCAATTTTTCATTTAAAATGATGAGGGAGGGAGGTGATTTTTTATACCCCGCCACACATAGTGGCGAGGTATTATGTGATACCACAAGTCGTGTGTCCATCCGTCCGTCCTTCCCCCGAAGGTTTCAGACTGATAACTTGTGAATGAAATAACATAAGGTCTTCAAACTTGGTATGTAACTTCTTTAGCACAAAACTCAGGCCAAGTTCGATTTTAGGTTCAGAGGTCCAAGGGGTTCTGGAGTTATGCCCCTTGAAACTTTGAAATTTTGCGAATTTTAGGGTTTCCGACTCATAACTTGTGAATGAAATAATATATTGTCTTCAAACTTGGTACATAACCTGTATACCACAAAACTCAGGCCAAGTTCGATTTCGGGTTCAGAGGTCTAAGGGGTTCTGGAGTTATGCCCCTTGAAACTTCGAAATTTTGCGAATTTTAGGGTTTCCAAATGATAACTTGTGAATGAAATAATATATTGTATTCAAACTTGGTATGTAACTTGTATACCACAAAACTCAGGCCAAGTATGATTTTTGGTTCAGACGTCCAAGGGGTTCTGGAGTTATGCCCCTTGAAACTTTGAAATTTTGTGGAAATTGGCGTGGTATCATGTAATGCACCATTACTATTTTTTTTATCTTTTTATTTGTCAAAACATAGATGAGAGGCAGCTTTTTACATTGTAAAAACCACAAAAAATGTAGTGAGGGAGGTGATTTTTTGTTTTTATTTTATTGAAATGGCAAAAAATAGGGTCAATGAGGGGCTTTTTTCAAGCCTCAAACTAGATGAGGGAGGGCCTGTGAACCAATAAATTATTTTTTTATGACCTTAAATGTAGTTAGTAGCTATAAATAGAACTTGCCTCAATTTAAATTTGATTTACCAGATATGTTAAGATTAGATGTTGTATTCACTAGAAATTGTATATTATCACTAAATTATAAAAAAAAACCTAATCAACTCCTAATACTACAAAATATATTAATAACTTTATATTCAATTAGATATTATATCTATTTATTTTATTATATTCTCTGTAACAACAATAAATTTTGATTATCTCCCTTTACTTGAAATTTTATAAACTTTAGATAAGAAGAAAGTTAGTCAGAAATTAATAATATTGTACAAATGAGTGATTGTGCTACATTAAAAATTTTGGCGTGTGAATAAATATTCTAAAATTTGTCTCAAACAGGTGTATATTTTCTATGTGCTATTACTTTGGTTTATTTTAATAATGATGATGATGGCATATTTTGTAAGTAATTGAACATCACTAATGTTTTACAAATTTCAAATAAATAATAAAGTTTCATTGTCAAAGGGGTTGTTTAAAATATTCTTGTTCTACAATTTCAAGCAGCTATTTAGTAGCTAAATAAACTGAAATTATAAGGAAGACTTCATACTTTTCAAGTATAAAATCAGTATTAGTCTTTCACATTTTGTTGGAGATAGTGCTAATTGTAGGCTTTTCAAATGAAAAAAGAAATTAAAAAATACAGTGTTTGGGATGGAAAGGAAGGCTTATCTCCAAATACAAAATGTAATACTAACTCATATGTTAATACTAAATGCTGTTGTGTTAATAGGTTTGATTTAGAATGGTACTCATTGTTTTGAATTGTTTGGTAGTCAAAATAAAGCTTTATTTATGACTGTTCCAGCAAACAAACATGGGACAGGGGAAGGTGCTTTAAAATTTCTGCTATGGTTTTGTATTAGTAAATTAAGTCCAAATTCACAGGCAAATAAAAAAATGTTTTTTTTGCATCTATGGGTGGTCATGATGATTTTCAAGTGCCTTCCCCATTTCCCATGTATATTTTTCTGGAACAGCCCCTATCTATGATGTCTTGCTGTGTTTATAGCCTTTCCTTATCCCACAATTTCCAAAAAGAGCCACAGTTTACAGTTTTTGTTTGTTTTTTTTTATTTGATACCGGTAAACCAATCTTGAAATTATGATAATGAATCTCTGTAAAATTTTTTGTTTTATCGAATTTATTTAGTTTTTGAATGATTCTATCAATTAGACTGATTAATTCATTACTTTAATTATTAGTAGAAAATGTTACAATGTTCATAGTATTTTGCTTTGATTGGTTTAAAATATTGGAAGGATGTCAGAATTGTGATTTAAGTTACCATGGTTCCACCCCAAATTCAAAGACTGCCTCCATATCACAAAATGAACCATTTTAATTGTAAATACTAAAATTAAAATGAAAAAAAAATGCAGCATTCTTAGCAAATGAAAATTTTTTCTCACTGTCTGAAATTTAATACTTGTTACTGTGAAAGTTCTATTATTTGTTGGTTTTAATTGTAAAGGTTGGAGTGAATAATCATTGCTTTATTGATTACACAATTTGTGGTTTGATGGCCTTTTCATTGCAAGTTAAGTTAATTGGTATTTCATTGAACCATACAAATAGCAGTACTTTCAAAGTATATATAGTCAGATTAATAAACAAAACAAACTGAATCGTTGATGTAAAAATTTCTCCATTTCTGTGTCAAATCAACTGACTTCAGCAGATTTAATCAGTCCACTTTAAAAAATTAATGTATTTGAGCTTTAATTCAGATGTTCAGAAGGTCTCATTAATTTGTCATCGTTTCATTAATGATGAGATAGTCTTGTCTTATACAGATAAGTTCCTC